>JNFU01000001.1:1368026-1379350 GCA_010994365.1 Saccharomycopsis schoenii | reverse complement strand
TGGAGGCGGTAATTCTCCATTCATAGACGGTGGCATAGGTGGTGGTAGTGGAGATCCTCCTGTCTTGAGTGATACTGAAGGTAATGGAGGAGGTGACGGTGGTCGTGGTGTTTTTATGTTAGAAACGACTGATGGTGCTTCTCCTGAGTTGAGCAGTGTTAGTGTATCTGTATCCGTAATAGGCGGGATAGGTGGTGGTATGCCCGAACCAACAGAAGCTCTACGTGGAAAAGATGCATTTCTTTGTACTTCAGCTGGATGTTTTGAGTATACAGACACAATCGGTAATGGAGGTGGTACATCAGAACCTAGTGTCATTGCACTAGAAGACATAGGCATAGAAGGTAATGGAGGTGCTTTTCCCATGCTCATTCTTTGCGAGAGTGAGTTTCTTCTAGTAATTTTTGTTTCTGTTGGCAATTGTTGAAGCTTTCCATTGGAGTTAGAATCAAATTCGGAAGTGCCAATTCTTGAAGATTGTGAATTAGTTCGAGAGAGTGCAGGAATTTCCAGGACAGACGAGTCTCTTTTCTTTGTAGGTGAATTAATAAATCCCATTCTTTTCAATGACCCAGATCTGCTTAATGTATTACTTCTGCTGACAGAGTTACTTCTACTAACAGAATTGCTTCTACTAACAGGTAGTATAGCATCCGGTTGGCCGCCAATTATTTCTATATCATGGCCCCTAGAAGGCTTAATTTTAGCATTTTCTCCTGCTAATACATCTGCCAACAATCCATTAGATGGTGATCTGTACATGGATGATCTTTTTGGAAGAGCTAGCATATCTTGCGATTCATCATCATTTTCGTGGATAATTCTTGAGCTTCTTCTATCATTAATTACCCTTGATCTTCTCAATTCAGCACCCTCATTTGTGGATAATCTGTGTGCACTATTACTCAAAGTCTTCAACTTTCTTTCAAATCTTTCTTTGTCTATCACTCTCTGTCTTTCTGTATAATCTATTTTTTCTCTCAATTCAAAAATCCTGGCTTCTTTTTGCTTGATTTCAGACTCATTATTATTGATAATTTTAACCAACTCATTAATTCTTCCTTCTGAGCCCATTCTAAGCTGTTCTTTCAATATGTTTCTTTCCATTGTAACTTCTTCTAAAGTCAAATTCAATTCTTTTGTTTCCAATACGGCTCTTTTCGCGGTATCATCAGTCTGTAAACGATCCATTATTCTTTGAATAGCTCCACTCAAAACGTTCTCTGAATCTAGACCTGTTGTAGATGATTCATTCACTATATGATAAATCACAGAATCAATTAACTGATACATTCTTGTCACTTCAGAACTATCACTAGAAACTTTACCGTGAATGCCTAATCCTCCTTTATTATTATCAAAACCACTGTCTAATGCATTATTCGAAATTAAAAGCAAATTAGACGCAATTGAGCTCAAGTAATTCTCTCTTTCAGATCCTTTATTGCAGGTTACCAAATCTTCCACTATTTTTTCAGTAGGTAAGCCGCCATCCATTGATTCATTATCTATACTATGCATCAATTCTTCATAATCTTCTTTAGCGAATGACAAATACCTCTCAATTTGTTGGTCCGTTACATCGTGATGCAACAATCTCATTTTTTCAAAGACAAACTCTAAATTGGCAATCTTGAATAAGTTACGCATTTTGATACGTTCTTTCAAATCTTCTGAGCCTTCCACTAAAGAAATGATTAACAACACAGTTGTTAAAGAATAGTCATGTAAATTTAAGTTGTTTCTAAATGCTTGATCATTATGTCGTGTCGGGTATGGCGCATCTAAACATTTCTCGACACTGCTTAACCAAGGCTGAAATATCAATTCTTCATCTAAATGGCCTTTCTTGATCACTTCTTTCATAGTATTCAAAATATTATTTCTTCCGATTGGCGGATTGGCATACGACAATAAAGCCAATATCTCTGTTGCAAATTTTCTAGTCGATAATCTAGGGCTGACCAAACAGAAAACCAATCCTTTAATTGGGAAAGGAGATTCTACCATGATATCGGCAGCAGTAGGATTATTAGCAATTGCTTTATAACAATTCAAAATTATCAATTCCCATTCAAGATCTTGATTGGTTCTAATAGACTTTTGAGCAATCGTTGATAATAATTGACCCAAGACAACATGCCCTTGATGTTCAAGAAAGCTTTGCATGAAATCTGCTCTTGATTTTTTCTTTAATATTTTGAGTAATGTCACCAAATGTTTGCCGCTCACAAGTTTCTTATCCATTATAACTTGTACATACCATTGAGGATCTCCTTCTTTAATATTGGTACTTTTTAACTGTTTGTGATTACTATTATTTGAATTAACACTCAATAGGGTAGGGGAAGAGCCATTTTCATTTTTATACAAATACGGACCAGGATTACTTGTCTTTCTTGATCTTCCATGGGATTCCACACTGGATGTGGTACTTTTCAAATCATCATAGTCCAAATCGTTAGATGATGATGATGCTAAAGAATTAAGATTAGTTGAGCTTTTCTTGTTATTTTTTAATTTTCTTAAGAATGACTTTTTGGGTGGTGCTTTTGCTTGTGAACTGCTAGAGGTGTTAAAATTTCTGTTCATATCATTGCCTACTGTATTTGAATGATCTGGGTAATACGGATCCAAAGTTCCAAGCTTGTATGTATTATTATCAAATTCAGATGTGATAGATTTTTTTAATAATTTTCCGCCTTCTATCACTGTCTCTTTCAAGGATTCTATTGAAGCTTTCCTTAAAAGTTTGCCACTGCTTTGTTTTTGAATCTCTGTAGGCGATACAATTCCTGATTTGAAATCATCAAAGCTCATTATATTATTGGTATTGTCATTACTTGTATTGCTATTATAATTACTACTACTGGAAGGAATTCGACTATTCACTGACAGTGACGTACCTGTTCTTTGCATAACAGGTTGTATCGTATGATTTTTTATATCATTCCCACTATTTAATGTATGACTACTGTTATTGCTAGGGTTTCTTTTCAAACTTCTGGAACCCGTTATTGGAACGCTATTCATATTAGCAGTATTATTCAAAGCAACTGCAGCAGATAATATAACTTGTCTAGATCTGGTATCATCAATTCCAGGTAGCCCTTTGCCATCATTCTTTCTGGAAGGCAAAAACATAACTTCTACAGGCGCATTTTTTTCTTCCATCATATCATATCTCATCCCTGTCGTCAGATCATTATTATTATTATTAAAAGTGGTTGTCGATGTGTTACGCAAATCAGTTGTGCTTTTCTTGTTCTTAAACAACCCACCTAAAAATCCAGATGGTTTATCTGAGCTTTCGCTACTATTGATACTACCTGACGTATTTTTTCTTTTAGGAGAAACAAAAGTACCGGATGATCCTATCACTGGAGACGGTTTTGGTGGCTTGGTTAACTCCGATTGGACTTCTCCCTTAAAGTTAAGGCCACTCCCGTTACTGTTGTTATGCAAATTATTATCGTTGTTACCATTAAAGCTAAAATTAATATCATATGAGGTATCTATATGGCTATTGATCGTCTTCTGAAACTCGTTAACCGCCGAAACATATTGGTTTGTCGAATCAGGAACTTTAAGTTTCTTTTGGGAGTTCAGATTATAACCTCCCGCATTTCTAGTATCATAGTTAGAAAAGGAAGGCATCTTTAGCTTTTCTTTACTCTCCTTTTATTTTTAATTTATTCTCTGATACTTTGCTATGCTTCAAAGCAATTTACGGTGGAGATCTGTTTCTCTTCCAGAAATATTACCTGTAGAATTATTTATCGTATAATCCTTCATACTCGTCTCCAAAATCTACAACGAAGTAGAATAAAAAAAAAATCTGCGATTTTAGGTTTGAGCTGCGATAACTTCAGGTTTCAGAAGTATATACGATTTTTTATAGTTATCCCACATTCACGTGATTTTCTAAAGAAAAAAAAATAAAAAGTAATTTTTTATTAGTTTGCAAATACTAATCGCGTAGCATCGTTGATCATTACAGTTTATTTATTTACTCAATATGCTCGATATATTATTAAAATTTGTTATTTATAAATATTGGGGAAAAAAATAAAGGGAAAAGGGATCGTCAATTACTCATTTGAAGTAGCAGAATTTGATAATGATTCTAGATTATTAAGATGAGCAGCAGCAATTTTAGCAAAGTCAGCAGTATTTGGGGGTGGAAGGGCAGGCATAGTAGAGGTTTCATCAGGATATAGCTGCTTATGCTGCATGAAAAAGCCCCATTTGTGAATTTCACCTTCTTCTTCTTCTTGCTTCTTACCATTAACGGAAGTCTGAGAAATATTTCTAAACAACACAGGGCGACCTGTAGTTGTGTCAATAGAAATCTCACGGCCGTCTTTGGATTCTTGGAATGCCAATTGATGTGGTAATTCACCAGTTGCCTGCAATACAGACAAATGATTAGCAGCCCTACTCAGTGTAGAATCGCTCTTTTTATCTTTATCAGCAGCTTTTCCAATATCATTGGTTTTGTCATCGATCGTAGTCGTCTCAATGCTTGGAATATTATTATTTGCAGAGCCAGTATTATTTGTGAAATATTGAATTTCTGAAGATTGTATTTGACTCAACTCTGGAGAAATAGCTTCATTACCACTAATCAAATCCTTTGAAAGGTTATGTAAATGTTCTTCAAGCAATGGGTTTTCATTAATAGCACCTGTAAGTGTGGTAGCCGTAGTTGGTAAAATGTTTCCTTGGTAGTCAGTAACATTTGACCCTATAGATGTATCTATTGAAGGAGCAAGATTCTCATCCTTTGAATTATTTTTGCTGTTACTAGTATTACCACTAAGAACACTAATTGAATCATTAACAGATAAACTCGTCAGGGCATTATCACTGAGATTATGTTCTTCTTGATTTTCGAAAATGTTGACAATTTTCTCTAAAGCAGAATCAAGTAAACAGAATCTTAATAAACGCTCTTTACCCTCGCTATCCAATTCACCATTGTTTCTCTTTTCAAACAATGTATCAATAGTCTTGTGGATTTCACCCCTAATAACTTTCGTCTTCTTCATCAATGATCTTTTTAAGAATCTGTTGGAAAATTCTTCGCCTTCCTCATTAGAAGTTTCGGCAGATGCCAACAACTTTTCAGCACTTTCAGCGATCATTGAACCATCAAAAATTAGATCGTCATCTTCATTCTTATGATCCTCGTCGTATCCCAATAAGTAGAATTCCATGTTACGCATCAACAAAAGAGCAATCTTAGAACTTATGAATTCTGGGACTTGATCATAATCAACATCAAGATTAAAAATCAGTTTGGATGCTTTAACACATGTGTACAAAGCTCCATAAATATCACCAACATCGTTGCCTATCAAAGAAACATGTATTAAATGTTGACATGATGGTAAGATAGTTAATACGGCAGCCAAAGACTTTGATGGTAAATGGTTGTAATCAAGATGAATTCTTTTCAAAGATGGGAACTTTGGTAAGTAAGCTTTAAAGTAAGGAATAATTGCTGGAAATAAGCCTTTCAGACAACTTAAATCCAAATACCTCAATTTAGGGCATTGAGAAATCACAGATAAGAAATCCCCAACTTCTTTGGCATCATTTAAATTTGTAGAATTGACTGATAAGAATAAGAGATTATTATTCTTTGGAGAAATCTTACAAAGCTCTGCAAGTTGTCCATTACTCAAATCATTGAAGCCAAGATCCAAACCTTCAAGAGTTGAATTTTTCATATTGATCCAATCCACCAACAACTTACATTTCTCGGTAGATATATTAGAAGAAGCCAAGCCTAAACGTTTAGTACTTAAAGTAATACCTTCGTTAATTAAAATTTGGAAATCTTCATACCTGAAATCAATCCCAGTAAGAATCAATTCAGAAATGCCACCTCTCTTCTTCAATACTTCGACGAACAAACTCCAGTTCATATTAAAACGATAAAGCTCTGGAGATAAATCTGACCTGTATTTAGTCTGGGACAAATCCAATTTCAATAATTTCTTAGATTTTAACATGAATTTGCAAAGATATTTCCAGGCTTCAGCATCAATCATCAAATTCTTTAATGATAATTTTTCCAAACATGGAGAAATAGCCAGAGAAGTCAACAAGATTTTAATCATTTCATTAGTGAGAATCACATTGTCAAAGATAATTGTTACAATAGGAGAAATTGCAACGAAATCACAAAAAGATAAAATGTCGATCAATGTAGGTCTAGGATTTAAAAACTTCAATACATGCAAGGGTTTTGATTTACCCTTGAGCTGTTTCAAAGTTGCAGGAATTGGTAAAATTTCTCTTAAATGACAACAACGAGTATAAAGCATGTCTAAGGATACTTCCTGATCCAGATCTTCTTCTTCTTCACCAGCAATGCCATCAGGAATGTCATCTTTGAAATGATGTTCGTGCATATGCATTGGCTTGTCGATATCTAAATGATCATAATGGTGATCATGGGCAGGTTCGACTTCATTTATGGTAGATGATGTCTTTGTATTGATGAGATTACTGATTTTGGGGTTTTTATAGCCTGACACTTCATTGGCTATTCTGATGGCAGCCGCATGAGCTTGTTGAGCGTGCTTCTTAGCTTCATCCATCGCTTTCTTTTGGGCCTCCACAGCTAGTTGGAATTTTTTCTTATCTGTGATTTGAGGGGTTCCTAACTGTTGCTGAGGATGAGTAGTGATTTTACGATCTGAATTAGCAATGCCCAATGAAACTCTTGGGATATCTCCTATCAAATCATCTGGAATTATCACATTACCTTTTTTAGGATGTGAAGAAGGGATCTGTTGAGGAGGATCCATGTTCAAATCAGAAATGTCAAACATGACACGTTTCATCTTCAAGTTGCTAAGCTGATCAATTGGAACTTTGACTTTATTCGGATTCTTATTCAAGATAACGCGCTCGGTAGTTGGAGCTGGAGGCTTCCGAATAGTAGATGACGATGATGATGAGAAAAAAGATGTAGAATTTGTGGTACCTGAAGATCCTTGACTAGTAACACTTGCACGTCTACCTGAGACTTTATCTCTCAAAGAACCAAAGATCTTTTTGGAATCCTCAGATGAAGATGAAAGTGGGGTAGAAGGAACAGATGAATTGGAAGCTGCCGTTTGCGTCTGAGATTGGTGTATCTGTGGGGTGAGAGGTTGTGGGTGCAGCTGTTTTGCCTGTGAATTTGCCGAAGTAGTTGCAGAATTATGGGGAGCAGAGGCTGGTGTAGCTGGAGATTTTGTTATGCTTGGGGTGGTTGAAGATGACGTAGCAGAATTGTTGGATGCTACTGGAGCGGAAGAAGTATTCAATCTATGCAAGGAGGAGTTGCTGGTCTTGTTACTTGATTGGTTGGTACCGGTAATAGTAACATGAGAGGAGGAGGAGGAGGATGAAGAGCTTGAAGATGCAGAAGAAGGAATGATTGAAGCTGGTGGATGTGGAGGATTAGAAGACTTTCTTTTGCCGAATTTGGATGAGATTGAACTGAAAAGAGACTTTTTAGAGGATGATGAACTTGAAGCTGCTGAAGCAGAATGATGAGGAGAACTAGAAGTGGTCGGAGAAGCTGGGTTACTGGAGGCAATTGCTTTATTGGAATCGCTACCAAAAGATGTGCTTCTTCTTACAGAGGAATCGGCAGAATCCAAAGATTTTCTCCCAAAAGATGATAGGGAGGAAGAACGAATTCTTGATTTTGATTTCTCAGAAGACAAATCTTTATGCTTGGTAGGAATGACAGCCGTAGCGGACTGAGGAGGATGTGCAGTTGTACTGGCAGAGGTAGAGATAGTTGGGTGTTGATTATTGGGTATGCCGCTGCTTTCTGGGTTATTGTTGGAAGTGGTGGAAACAGCGCTTCCTGCTGGTGCTACTTGGCTTGGAGAAGGAATAACGGGACCTTTTGGAGATTTCAAAGACAGACTTGAATCTTCACTATTGTCAGCACCTTTTTGCGGTTTTTTGATTTTGCCCCGGAAAAGCCAGTCCACGTCACCATTGGTTACACCAGTATCGTTCGAGGAGTTGTACTGTGACATATCTTGTTCCAATAATGAATTGATTGAGAAATATATGTGAAAAGAGTGTCAGAGGAATGAGTAGATGATAACTATTGATAAATCCTTATGTATATTGATATCGAAAATTCGGATATCACAAGAGTCTCGGATTAAAGCGGTATATGATTTCCAATCGTCAATAATTTGAACTCTGGAACGTATTAAGCAGACTTGAAAGAACAGAGTGAATATTTCGGATAAATAGAGAAAAGAATCAAAGGCACAATATCAATATCAAGTACGATATCCGGTTGCCAATGGCGTGGCTCAAATGAGCTGATGTATCATCAACACAAGCCATCTTTCTCTCTTGTTCTTTCAATGTTGGCAGCTGCTGCGGGGGGCCCCAGCAGTGGGAAAGCACGGAAGAGGGGATGAAAAGAAATTTTCTTGATAATAAAAGTCGCTTAGTGAATAAAATGGCAGCTCTGGTGTCTGGGTGTCGGTGACATAATAGAATTAAAAAATATGATGCGGTATTTCGGGGTAAACTCCGGCTATCCAGCCAGAATGTGCATCGTGCAGATTACCTATCCAGCAGCTGGTTGGTTGATCCACCTTTATTAGAACTCGCTACTTATGTTTGCATCTTATTACTCTCGGTATCGAGAGTTGACTATTACGGCCGACAAGAGGTTCTGAAGATAACGCAAAGAGGCTGCAGATAACAAGCATATCCTCAGTTTTCTAGCTAAAGCAATACAATAGCAGCATGGTGGTTTATGTCATGTTACATTCACGTGATAAGAATTTGTTAATTTGAGCGTATATTTTATGAACGATAATTCTCTTACGTCTAAATCACATAAAAAACAAGAAAATCCCAAAAGCAAAAACAAACAATACAAGTCATGTAAGCTCACGTG
The DNA here is from genome assembly GCA_010994365.1 of Saccharomycopsis schoenii. NCBI lineage: Eukaryota > Fungi > Ascomycota > Saccharomycetes > Ascoideales > Saccharomycopsidaceae > Saccharomycopsis > Saccharomycopsis schoenii. Next base: position 1,370,409 of record JNFU01000001.1, on the reverse strand, counting down.
ATAATTCTACCCAACTTATTCTCATACTTTTCAGTGACGAAATATGCTACGAGGAAAAACGCGAATTCATCCGGAAATACTGCATATGCCCTTATTTCCGTTGCAACTTTCGTTTTTGGATTTACACTCGTTTTCACAAACTCTGATAACCTAAACGGTTTCAGTAGAATTAACCTCACGTAGTGCATATGCACAGTCTAAAAATACTGACCCAAAACAAAAAAGCAATAATGTACCAAACAAATGGGGACGCTGATACTTTGAAAGGCCTACCTCGATTCATAATAAAATAAATATAATGCGGTCCGTATCCGAATATTAGATGGACGTTTGGTTTGAGACGAGATTCCTTATAAGAAGTATATTATTTTTTTTAAATTGTACGCATAAAAAAATTATATTGTTCGTATGTACATACAATGTCATATATGTATATTTGTATCAGAAACCTGTGTACACACAATTTGTATAATACTGTTAACATCCATGTATGGAAGTTAATAAACATATAATCAATTAATGCAAAGGAAGGTTAGAGGTTTTGCTCTCTTTGGAAATTGCAACATTGCGTTGAATCTGTACTATTAAGAACATACTTATTTAGTATAACAAGTAAAAGCTATACAATAAGGGAAAATGAGAAAAAAAAGAAAAAGAACAAAAAATGATCTACCACACAGCCGCAAAGAAAGATTATGTCTACAAAAGCATTTATGATGTTCTATGTTTCGTTCGTTTGGAATATTATTTACCAGTTTTCCAACACCCTCAACACGATGCAACACCATATCCATCGCTTCAATTCAACTCTAAAAAGTTTTAGTTATTTATATATGATAGCTAAGAACTTTTTTTTCTGACATTTGCAGGAAAAGAATGAGTTGGTATACTGAGAATAGACAGGTTAATATTTTGAAAAGCCGGCTTAATTCAAGGCAAATTGAATACTAAGCCACCTGTCCAGATATTTGTTGCATGATTTTTGTTTAATTTGAGTCGGTAGAGGCGCTTTCACAACAGAAACAGTATGTACATATCTATGTGTACCAGGTTATATGTATGCAAAAGTGAATAAAACTCTAATTATCCACGTTAAGAAACTAGAAAAAATGCAAACTCGTTGTACATATTTTTGTGGTAAGGTTTGCCCTTTAATAAAATACTACAAATCACGTTGAATACGTACAATAAAAAGCCTAACTATACAAAACAATATGCAATAGTCATGTAAAGAAAGTCTGTTAAAGATAATAAGCGAAACTATGAAAAGGAAAAAAGAAAAGAACGACAGGCAACTTACCACACAACTTCAAAAGGAGAGGTCTATAAATACCTATGATATTCTACTCAACTCTCTTAGGTTTTTTTTGTTTCTGATTCTTGATATACGGTACAATAAAGTCCACATTCTTTTCAAATAGTTCTATATAAAAAATAATTTATATATAGTTAATAAGAAGATCTGGAAGATGTTTGTTTCTAATTTTTACTTCTTATTATTAGGCTTGCTCTCGTTAACCAACGCTACAATCGATTTTGGTGCTTCTGGAAGTGCGGATGCATGTGAATTTGGTTTTACTCCATCCGTAGAGGGATTTGACGTCAGAGTTTTCAGTTATCCTTTTATGGATAATACTGATTTCGAACTTGCAAGTTACGTTAATTCTGGATACCTTGGGCATGAGCTTTTGGACTCTACCACAGGTATTACTTCTATTGACATGAGCGGACTTACTTCGGATAACGGTCTGCCTACTGTTGGTGACCTTTACGGTATGGAGGTAGACACCACTAATTTTACTGCTGAGCTCACTAGTTACTTTTATGCGGAAGAAGATGGTATGTATACGCTTCAATTTAATGGTATCGATGATTCTGGTGCTTTATTTTTCGCTGATGGAAGTGCTTTCATTTGCTGTACATCAAATGAGATTGTGAACGATCCTATCTATCGTATGGTTTCATTCAAGGTGTGGGAAGGTGCTTACGACAATACACAACAGTACCAGCAGTATTTAAAATCTGGTTATTATTATCCACTTAAGATTGTCTGGACCAATGTTGTTAGTATGTATGTTTTAGATTTTACTATCACAACACCATCAGGTGCTGTAATCTCAGATAGCTCTACAAATCAATTTTTCTCCCCTGCTGGTATTGCTAACGAAACCTCATGCTCACAAACTGAAGTCTACACTTAGATCACTAATTCCACAACCAGCTGGACAGGAGCATATACATCTACGACTGTTCTTGACAATGATGGTGAAGGTGTTACCAATATAGTACTTATTCCAGACCCAACCACTACTGTTACCGCATATTATGACGGCGCAACAACTTCTTCTACTTTCGAAACACCAAATGGAGCTGGTACTTGGAC
>JNFU01000001.1:1342777-1362777 GCA_010994365.1 Saccharomycopsis schoenii | reverse complement strand
GAAGACTCAGCAAGACCAGTCCATGGATAGTACATAGTAATACGAGCATCTGGAGTATTCTCGTAAACAGTGACATGTTCACTAGGTATAGCTGGACTGAAAGTATTATAGGAAGTACTAGTGCCAGACCAACCACTTGTAACTGTGTCAGTACCTTGTGGGGTAAATACTTCAATGGTGATGGTATCACCTACGTTATCAATAGAATCCGTAACAGATAATGTGGTAGAACCGGTCCAGACTTCAGTGGTAGTGGTTCTAATATCTGGGTTATACTCAATGATAGTAGCGTGGGTATTAAGATTAGCTGGAATGACAGTGGTCCAAGATGTAGTTGTTTCGGTCCATTGAACAACCGAGTTGTCTGTGGCTCTTGGAGTGAAAACGTCAACAGTGACAACTTGAATAGCTCCCACTGGTGAACCAGTAGAGTAAGATGTAGTTGAGCCAGAGTATACAGAACCAAGTGTAGTTCTAGCATCACTTGTTTCTACAAAGACAGTAGCATGCTGATTTGGATTCAGTGGGTCAGTGGTTGAGAAAGTGGATTCAAAAGTACCAGTCCATCCAACAGTGGTGGTATCAGTACCTCTTGGTGTAAACACTTCCACAGTGACGGTATTTCCTTCGCCCACTGGTAATGTTTCAGATGAAACAGTCAAACCAGTCCAAGGAGTGTATATGGTAGAACGAGCATCTGGGGTATTTTCATAAACAGTGACATGTTGGTTAGCAATAGCTGGATTGAAGGTGGAGTAAGAAGTAGTAGAACCAGTCCAGCCTTGAGTGACAGTATCTGTACCTTGAGGAGTGAATACTTCGACAGTGACAGTATCATCTCCAGCTGGGCCACCACCAAAAGTAGCGGTAGTAGGACCAGCGCCCGTCCATACATCAGTAACCGTAGTTCTAGGATCTGGAGTTTCAACATAATAAGTGAAATCCACATTTGGATCGGCTGGAACCGCAGTACCGTAAGTAGTGGTCTGTGTACCAGTCCATGCAATATATACTGTATCAGCAGGTCTTGGAGTAAAGAGAGTTTCTGTCCAAGTACCGGCACCAGTAGGTGTAACAAAAGCACTGGAAGTAGTTAAACCAGTCCAGCCTTCTACCAAGGTAGTTGTCGGATCTGGAATAAGTACTATATTGGTAACACCTTCACCATCATTGTTAAGAACAGTCGTGGATGTATATGCTCCTGTCCAGCTGGTTGTGGAATTAGTGATCTCAGTGTAGACTTCAGTTTGTGAGCATGAGGTTTCGTTAGCAATACCAGCAGGGGAGAAAAATTGATTTGTAGAGATATCTGAAATCACAACATTTGATGGCGTTGTAATGCTAAAATCCAAAATATGACTACTAACAACATTGATCCAGACAATCTTAAGTGGATAATAATAACCAGCTTTTAAATACTGCTGGTACTGTTGTATATTATCGTAATTGCCTTGCCATACTTTGAATGAAACCATACGATACATAGGATCGCTCACAATCTCATTTGATGTACAGCAAATGAAAGCACTTCCATCGGCAAAAAATAAAGCACCAGAATCATCGATATTATTGAACTGGAGAGTGTACATACCATCTTCTTCAGCATAAAAGTAACTGGTTATCTCAGCAGTAAAATTCGTGATGTCAACGTTCATACCGTAAAGGTCACCAAGAGCAGGAACACCATAATCAGGAGCAGGTAAGTTCATATTAATAGAGGTAATACCAGTGGTAGAGTCCAAAAGCTCATGCCCAAGATATCCGGTTGTAACAAAACTTGCAAGTTCAAAATCAGTTTTATCCATAAAAGGATAACTGAAAACTCTGACGTCAAATCCCTCTACGGATGGAGTAAAACCAAATCCACATGCATCTGCACTTCCAGAAGCACCAAAATCGATTGTAGCGTTGGTTAACGAGAGCAAGCCTAATAATAAGAAGTAAAAATTAGAAACAAACATCTTCCAGATTCTCTCTCTTTAGCTGTACATTCAACTATATGAAAAGTAGAATGTTGGTTTGATTGGATTGTTAGTTCCAAGCTGAAATTGGCCTTCAAATTAAATCGAACTAGGAATTCAAACGTTTTTATAGAATATATCTTTCTTTGCGACTGTCTCAATGATTAGTTTTTTTTCTTTTTCTTTTTCCCAATGTTGCTTTATTGAAATAGCTTTTGGAAGTTATGTTTATACTTTCTATGGAACCGGCGTAACTTAATTTGCAGTAGATTTCTCGAAACGGACATAATCTTTACCGTTCTATGTATTCATAGAACTTGCGTTGTTAGAAACTTTTATACACAAAGATAAAGGTGTTTTTTTATTGTGCATATATATATGTATGTATACTGCTATCTATTCATCCCACGCTAGATCCTTTATATACATCTAATTTTTAGAAAATATTATATTTTCTTTGAGGAACTTACACTTAATCCATCACCTAACAAGTACGAGGATAGGGTGGTAAATTTCATTTTATTGTGAGTCGAGAAGATTTTGCAAAATAGAGTATTACTATTTACCTATTACACTATTCTATTTTTCTTAGTTTTTTTCTTTAAATCTTTGTTGTTCGGGTTATTCAAGGTGAATTATCTGATCGTTCTCTTATTGTCCGGGCCAACTTCTAACATGCATGTCGGAATATCGAAATTCGTATTGAGTAAAACTTAAAGAAGAGAATAGTGCGTAAGGGCATTATTATGCATATTTAGACATAAACACTGCATGTACTGCATTTTCACTTACTTGCAAATAATACGATTAATAGACTTAATAGAAAAACAAGCACATTGGCTTTTGCTGAAAATAAAAAATACTTCGAAAGAATCTCTTACAACCAGTCTGCATGACGGTGACTGTAAAATGCACGTGTTAACAAAGTTTATATTCTAGTTTTAGTAAACGTCTGTACAGAAGAGAAAAAATGTAATAAATATATAAATTACTATTGACTTAACTCAGTCTAATTAAAAACATACACGTATTTACTGATGATTTTGGAGTAGCTCCTTCATTCAATCCTCGAGTAACGCTTTTGATAGATACAGCTGCACACACGGCGTTCTATGTTTCCTCTCAATTGCCCTTACTTTTTGATTTCTTAAGTGTTTTCTCTTTCTTTTTTATGCAAGCCATCTCTGAGTTTTTCCATAGAGGAATTAGCATCCATGCATAGCTTATAAAAGCATCATTAAAAGCAATATTTCAATAGAAATCGCTGTCTATATGACTGGAGACACAATTGAAATAAAGTTAAAAAAGTTCAAACCTAAATTTTTAGAAACCCCTGTTATCGTTTGTCTGGACAGAACGGATCAAGTATAGACATAACACAGCGGATCACTTACATAAGATACTGTTTACATAATTATAGCCCACATCCAAAATAGGAGGTTATTTAGCACGAAGTAAAAAATCACTTCACAGTAAAAAAAAATTGTGTATTTCTACTCTCGAAATTATATCCCATTATGAGAATAAGAAAGAATACTGAGTAACAATAAATATTCAATTTTGTAAAAGTGGAAGGATCTTGCTGATTTAGCAGAGATTCCTACTCCTTTTCAGAATCATTATTTATACTAATTCTTAATTTAGAAGGAGAAATATTTATACACTTACTCTTGTTTCATAATTCTATATTCTCCTTATTTCTGCCTATTCCTTCATTTTAGGGATAATGAAAATGGGGATTATATCTGGATATGCTATTGTGAGATTATACACCAAAATAGCTTAGGCTATATCAAGGTGATCATAATTTTCGGTAATTACCATTTATAAAGTGGTAGGGCAATTACTAAATAGTAACCCCAAGCGATGTAAGATGGTTAGTAAGAAGGGTAATATAACTAGTACATATTTCCTCGAGATATTCTTAAATTATATCTCAAAAAAAAAAAGAAGAAAGGTATCTAGAACATAAATTGATGTATATATATGAAAATATATATTTAACAATATGTCTGTCTCAAATTAATACGAGTAATAACATTAATCAAGAGAGTACTAATGCCTCGGAGTTAATCCAGCCAACCTGACTCAACAGGTTATATAATAATCTATCTTCCATGATTTTCCTGTGATTATCAATCATATCCGTGAGCTATCATATTTCTATTTATATTTTTACATGATTTTCATTTCCGATTTACTTATTTCTTCCTACCAAAAAAATATAATTCAGCATGGCAGTATTCAGAGTAAAATTTCTTTTATAAGCTTGATTATTTTAACTAATCAATCATTCATTTGATATTGAGTAACTCCTGTAGTGTTTTCTTGGCTCAACACGAATAAATTGCCACCTTTCTCAAACCAGCTTGAGCAACAATATCAAAGAAATAATAATTAAAATTTTGCGTTAATCAAATTTGATCCTAAATTATTAATAACCTTTCACTTTCTACGTCGATAACGGTGCACAAATAGCAATAGTATTTGATAAATATTTGATTGAACCCGCTATGTCTTATAAAATAAGATATACTTTCTGCAAACTCTGGATAGAAGCTGTTCCAACCGGCATAGCGAAGTTTCAGAACAACTAAACACCATGTATTATGCAACACAATATTCGACGTATTGGGTTTTAAGACAGAAATATGCAGCTATTTAGTATATTTTTCAATAAAGAACAGTATAAATAATATGCAACTTTAAAAATTTACAGGTATTTTGAAAATTTGTGTGCAATACAGAATTTGAACGTACGTAAGCTGGAGATTAATCTTAGCTTGCAGAATGAAAAACGTGGAAAAACTTTGGAGGTATCTAACAAAAATCAGAGATAGTCGGGTCAGCGTAGGCGCATCATATAGTTTGCATGTGTGTTAACCATCTTAGAGATTTTTTGCGTACACTTTTCATTCATATTCTAAAAAATTTGTAGTTGCTATACTAGGTGTACACACCACACCATGCCCATGCGTACAATCTTGTTTTCTTTTTGCTTGCAAAATGATATCATGAACATCTACTGTTATTTTTGTATGCAAAAACACGTGCAGCACAAAATTCATTGGAGAATAAGATGGACAATGGAAAGTCTCAGAATAATCCTTGAGGGTAGTTTCCACAAAATATGTATATTTATTATAATTAATTAATTTTATATGTTCTTAAATATTTTGATATATTTATCCTAGAAAAGCAAAACCTGCAACTAATTGGCTCTGATAACGTAACATTTTATGTATATAATAATATTTTACTGTACGGAAAATGAACACTCATCTAAAGATAAATGCGTGCCCTCTCATAACATTTTTTTAGTCATCCATACATTCATACATCCTACATATAAACATAATCCCAAGCCGAGAGATTTACCTTTATGTTTGTCACATTGTTTGAGGTGCTTGAATTATTGTTCACTTGTTTTTTTGCAATTCACTTATGCGAGAATAAGTGGAATATCAGATATCATACCACAAACTGTTGACAGCAGTACTGGGTGTTCTCTAAATCAGCAGTTCTCTCTTACTTAATATTATTAGTATTACTGATTTATGGATGTAGATTTATATTATATTCATAGATAAATCTCTCTTTGTTGTGGGAGAGAGTTTCAGAATGATTTGGAAATTGTCGGCCTATTACCGATTATTGTTTTCACTACCACTTCATCTGCGTAATATTACTATTAATTAATTAATTCTACCTTTACAAAGAGGCTCTTGAATTATTTTCACGATCATCCTTTGCATAGCATTTAATTGTAACCTCTATCTTTGGTATATTTCAAGCGACGGTTACAGACTAGTTCATCCAATTAAAGATTGCACCTTAATGAAAAATTAGTGAATAGTTTAAAGGACAAACTGATAATAAATATTTACTGTTATATGACATTAGAATCAAATAGTTACTGAATACAAAAGTTTATTCATGAATATAAAATATATCTAAGCTAATGGTTTGCCGGGAACATCTTCAATTTCTACTTTATTTTCTCCAAATCTTGGATAATCAATATATCCTTTGCTTGTAGTTGTACAGAAATATTCCTGTTGATATTTGGCCAACTTTTGACCGTTTCTCAATCTTTCGATTAGATCTGCGTTGCTTATACTTGCCCTACCAATACCAATCAAAGTTCTGTTGTTAGCGTTGACATCATTGACAAGATTATGCATATCCAACTCAGGTTTGCTTAAATCGCAGTAGTTGCCTGTTCTTAAGATAACACCTTTATAAATATCATATATCCAATCATTCAGCTCAGCTGGCTTATCGTTAGGTTCGATTATACTAATGTATCCAAAATTCTTACCATGTTTTTTTCTTCTTTTTTCTAATTCAGAGAAGATATACTCCCAAATTTCATTTGGATGATGATCACTATTGACGCCAGCAACATAACTACGATAAGCCCAGGGAAAAAATCTAATTGCTAATTTAGAGATACCAATTCTAGCAATAATTCCATCAACAACTTCAAGTAAAAATCTTGCACGGTTTTCAATGGATCCTCCATACTCATCCATTCTTTTATTTGTAATACTTTGAATAAATTGATCAATAAGATAACTATATGCCGAATGTACTTCCACAAAATCAAAATTAGCTATTTCCACGGCATTGACGGCAGCATCAATAAAATATTGGATATACTGCTTAACTTGAGCTGTGGAAAGTGGAGTTGAGGAGTCTTTCGGCTTTTGTTGAATTCCCCTGGCTTCATCATTAATACAAAGGCAACTTGGATCCAAATAATTAATAAAGCTGTCACTATCAAGGGTTTCGATATCAGCGACACTGCCTAACGACCATATTTGAATACTTAAAAAACTTTCATTCTCATGAACTTTTTCCACAATTTTTTGCCAAGCCAAAGCTTGTTGTTTACTATAGATACCTGGCACATAATGGAGAATATCTGGTGCTATCAAAGTTGCTTCACTAATGACCAAAGAGCCTGGAGTCTTGGATCGTTCATCATAGTATTGCTGCATGAGATCAGTAGGAACATTATCTCTTGTAGCTCTAAGTCTTGATAATGGCGGAATTACAAGACGGTTCGACAATACCACATCACCTACTTTAATGGGTCTAAAAAGATTGGAGGATGATAATGCAGAAGGCATTTTTATGAGATGATATATTCAAGATTCTATTTAGTATATGAATAACTGAATGACTAATATAACTACCCAATATTTTTGTAAACTTTCGGACTAACTGTTTTTATTCGTGTGATTTAAACATGTTACGAAGCGTACGACTCACGTGAGAAAAAAAAGACGAACAAAAGTATAAAAGTTTAATACTTCATTAACCTTGCTTTTTCTCCGCGCAGGACTCAAAATGGCCCGCAGTATTGCATTCAATAAATTTTAATACATAATGTGAGCTACGTCAATCTAATACTCGGCTTAAGAAAATGCATAACTGATACATGATTCAGAAAGCGACTGGCATTAAATCTAGTTTCGAATCTTCACTATTAATAAAGTTTGATCTGGTTAATTATTACTTGTAATACATCATTATTTTCGTAGAAATTGACAGATTACACATAGTAGAACATGCTTTACAACAGAGGATCCCGTAAGTATGGGTTACTCGGCTATTCAAAAGTTAACTCTTTATTTGACAATACTTGGATGTCAGTACATTGGGTTAGTGAGAATGAAAATATAAAAGGTGCACATTTGCAGACGTATAATTAAATTATATCTCATAAGTAGAGGATAACAATGCAACTATATTTGCATAGATAAGCATTCAATATTTATTACTAATAATATTTTATGAACGTTTAAATGAGATATGACATATTATTAATCAGGAAGGATATAACATCGCATAGTTAACCAGACTCAATATCCTAGGATTATCATAGCCTATCCCATTTTGAATTTTGTAAATTAATATGTTTCAGCAAGTTATTTTACGTTGCATTATTTTGGCCAAGCAGAACATAACGTTCATTAACCTGACACTGTTAATATTTATTTATATGCTCATAACCGTATGCTTTCAGTACTTCTTAAATTTAGTATTTCTAGCATCCATCGGGTATGATTTTCCACTCTTCCTATTGTATAAGTGTTATCAACTGTTTGCATGGTAAATGTTAAAATTTGTAAATTCGGTATTACTTCCGTAGAAGTCAATTAAACATCCATATATGAAACCAAAAATTCATCGGTGTCACGTGCTTATCACGTGCTATGTGTTACTTTATCTCAAGTACTCCTCACTTTAATTTCGTATCGGAAATGAGAAAGTATGAAACCTCAGACCGAGCATTACCAGCAACATTCTGCAAGGTATAATCACTTATTTTTGATTATTTTGAAACCACTAGCTTAATTATTTAAAATATTTTATTTTCGATGTACGGGTTTCAGAGGTAATTGTTTGAGTCAGGTTTGACCGACTGAATCTGAGTTATTGTTACTCTCTTTGCCAAAACACGATATTGTGAGATCACGTGATACAACTAAGCTTGTAAAAACAGCGTGCACCAAAGGTGAATAGTTCTACACAACGTCATTACCGGCTATAGAGTAAATAATTTACCTGATAGTAATAGGTAACCTGCGAAATGGCTAGCAAGGGCAACAGTGTAAGAGTCCACATTTGCTTTTGATATTCAGAATATTCAATTTCACAGGCAGGAGAAGAAAAAGAGGAGATATGTAAAATATACTGAGCAATTTGCTTCTCTCGCACATTAACAATAATCGCTGCAATGTCAACAATTCAACGCTCGACGAGTATGATGAGCAAGTATTGTGCATCAGAACTGGCTGCAGCGTCCGATATTTTTTTTTCTTTCTGGGCGTTGTATCTTTTATGTACTTGATAACAAAATTGCGGGACTAAATGAAAACTGTGAATCAAACAAAAAAAATAGTTCAAAAGATGTTCCATAATAAATTTATGTAAATCAAAGCGTACTCCAAAAACTTAAAAGGGAAGTCTGGACACCGCGAAACAACACTTTTCTACTGTTGGGTTTTGCTGTTGTTGTCTAAATATTGATCTTAAAGCATCAATTTTGCCAGCAAAGGTAACATGTGTCTCACCCTGTTGTTATCGCCCCCACTCTGCATGTGTTTTGCCCCAATAAGACCAAACCTAAAACCCGCATAGACCTTTTAGGAACGCTTGCAGTAACATGCTTAAAAATACAGAAAAAAAGAAACTGCAATTCTATAGGTGTGAGAATTTTCTATGTTAGTCTGATTGTATTCAGTAGTCTTTGACTAATAATTATGCGCGTTGCATGAGTCTGCAAATCTTGCATTGAGTTCGGGCAATGACAATATTTTAAGTCTTCTTTTCAGGAAAAGACTGACAGAAATGTGAAGTTGATCAGTTTGATGTAAAGGGTAGCCTGCAGCTTAAAGTCGTTTTCTTTTTGGTAATAGAAGTGTATTTCATCTTTGAAGCACACAAAAGGAGAGCCGTATAAATATAATAGTCCATGCTCATCCATTTGATGTTTTCCAGGTTAATACTTTTAATTTTTCGATACTCGACAAAACTGTCTATGAGATTCATAACAGAAATACAGTATAATTAAATTTTAACTAATACTGTTTGATAGCAGTTTGCAAAGGCTTCTGTTTTTATCCTATAAACCTATTAGCTAAACCGTTTAAAAGTGTATAGCCACGATTTACAGTCGGTCGAAGAAGTATTTGACGAAACAAAACATCTTAGCTCGCTGTAGTATTTCTCACCTTTGATTTTCCCTATACAGTATATCATTTTCATAAGGGGCAGTAATGGAAGAAGCAGATTTTGATAAGACCACCTATCTTCAGGCTGCTATTGACATAGACAAAATAAAAAATGATGGGACTTTAGAGAGTTTTATGGAAGCGACTCAAGATGCTCATTACTTGAGTGAAAGCTCTAAAAAAATTAGGGTTCAAGAGCTCGAGCAGCTTTTGCAGATCGATAACAAGAGAATGATGCGTAAAATCGACTTGGTTGTCTTACTACCTTTCTGTTTTCTCTATTTTATTGCAAACTTAAATCGAACCCATTTCGGGTTCCTTTGGGTCCACGGTGTGGAGAAATCACTTAATATGACCCCAGTGCAATTAACTTGGGCTGCAAGTGCCTTTTACATTCCTTATATTGTTTTTCAGTCGTTCTCAAATTTGACTTTAATACATGTCAGACCTCATTTCTGGATAAGTATTTCCGTTTTCCTATATGGCATAGTTATCTTCTGCACAGGCTTTATTAAAAATTTTGCAGGTTTTATCGCTTGTGAATTCTTTCATGGATTTTTGCAATCTGGCTGTGATAGTGCTATTTTTTACATCTTGGGTCACTATTATGTGAAATCGGAAGGTCAAAAACGAATTAATTTTCTTTATTCTTTCTCTCAATTATCTATTATGACAAGCAGCTTTATTTCATATGGAGTCGGATTGAATTTGGAAGGCGCGAATGGTTGGGAATCCTGGAGATGGATCTTGATAGTCGAGGGATGTATCACTTTTGGTTCGGCCTTCATTTTATTTTTCATATTACCTGATTTTCCAGAAGGTGTCAGATTTTTTTCGGAAACTGAGACTTTATTCATTATTAAAAAATTACAGATTTATCAGGGTGCATCAGGTTATAATTTAAAATTTTCCTTCAAGCAGGTATTCCTGCAACTAACAGACCCATTAATTTTTATTCTTCTTATTCCAAGTTCCTTTTTGGGATGTATTTTCTATGAATATGCTTTCCTGGAAACATTTTCTTTTACTCTTTTGGGCTACACGAAACTACAAAGTACATTACGAGCATCATGGACATATTTAGTAGGTTTTGGAGGTTGTATTTTGGCAGGATTTTTATGTGACATATTCAGAAATAGGGTACTCGTAACAAGTTTTTATTCAATAGTGGGAATTGTTGGATTTGCTTTAATTACATATGTAGATGGTAGCATCCATAGGGGAGCTTGGTACTTTGGTAGTTTCTGCATTACGATAGGTGCCTTTACAATATTTCCACTATTTTTAGGTTGGTCTTTTTACAACTTATCTGGTCATTTGAGAAGAAGCATTTTCACATCGTTGTTTATCGCATTTTTCGACATAGGTGGTTTATATGGGACATGGATTATATATGCTGCAAATGTGAAAGGTTATAAAAAATCTGAGATCACAGGCTTTAGTATGTCAATTGTTTGCTTATTTTTTATTCTTCTCTACGTATTGGTGATTTATTATTGCAACAAAAAGAAGAGAACTGCTAGCTACAAGTCAAAATTTATCAATCTAACCGAATCTGAGCAGATCATGATAGGTGACAAAACTCCTGGTTTTAATTATACTTATTGATTACATTCATCACTAATGCAAAATGTATCATTATTTCTTGAACGCTGCCCTGATTTTTTTTTTTTTTTGATATTGTCGAAGCGAAGGATCTTGCTGACTTAGCAGAGATTCTTGCTCGTTATCAGAATCACTATTAATGTTAATAGTCATTCTTATTTGAGAGAGATAGACTGTATTTATTAATTAATTACTATATATTCATATCCGTTGTCCTCTCTCCTTCCTTTCTATTCTTCAAGATCATTTCTTCATACGGAAATTATTCTCCTTATATATTTTATTTCTTAGTTATTGCAGATATTCCAGGGGCAGAATTCTCTGTTTTAGCACGACAAGAATGCATTTTACGTGGATTCGTATTCTGCCATTTTAAGATGTGGAATCTAGAATATAGTGATATTTAATATGGGTTCTAGAGTACATTTATGGTTTTTCATTGTCAAGTTTGTTTAATGTTATAATTCATTTTTTAAGGGTGTCGTAAGATTATCATGCGATAATAATGTGATTTTCAAATTTACTAGAAACTTTTACACGTATTATTGGTTGAATTATCACCAAAATGTTACTCTGATGCGTAGGTAGAAAAGAAACGCGCAAACACTTGTCTATATCTAACTGTCGAGGCAGGATATACCGAACGTAGGTCCCTTGCATAATAAAGATCACTGAAGATCACTTAAATATTGCATGACTATAAATAATACAAGTTTACTGGTAATAAACAATATGTATATAAGAAGCTCACATTTTCCTAAGTATTCTTAGATTGTATCTCAAGAAGGATGGAGGAATTACATAGAAAAATATATAGAAATATACAGATATAAACCTATCTCTCTTAATACTATGAGTAATAATATTAGTCTATCTCTCTTAATACTATGAGTAATAATATTAGTCAGGAGAGAAACAATGACTCAGAGTTAGACCATAGAAATTTGGCTCAATACTAACTGCTCTATCATCCTTTAAATTAATTCCAGTTTTTGACATAAAACATCTGAATTTTTAGTCAATATCTGCTTATATTTTTTTTTTAGATTAGTTAATACCATAATAATAATGATAATTCAATACCTTACATTAAAAAACGTAGAAATATTTTAAAATTTATATATTTGTCTCAATTTATCTATGATATGTTGTTTTTTAACTTCATCGGTTATGAATTTTTTATTGCTATTCACAAATGAATATATAACGGACTAATTTTTCACATTATAGTTCAAAAAAATGACAGCCTCAGCTGATTTTGCATTTAGACTTCTTCTAACTCCATATACATTACGCCCAATAGAAAATAAACGTTCGACAGCAACACTAGAAGATGGTATATCAAAAATATAAAGTACATACCTACTAAGAAGGGGGTATTCATCTTTATGAATCTTCCAATAAGACAAAACATCATCATCATAAGTGATGTTGTACTGAGAGAACCACCGATCTAATTCAATATCCAACTGGCTTTCCAAATCAGTTGGCTGTTGTTTGCCTTTGTTTTGTAAATGAAGTATTTGTTGCGAACTTTTGCTCTTGGATTGCAAGTGAAGTATATTTAATGGTTGCCCACCCATATTATTTACATTAGATATTTTGTTGGTAATGAGGGGATCACTGGTTAGTTTCGCTAAAATTGATTCTTTTAGTATTTTGCGCTTATCTTCTAATATTTTTTGGAACTCTTTCGCATCAACATTATCCTTTAAACGTTGTTGCTTAAAACGAGGGTCTAACAACATACTGTTATATAGGATATCTATATTGTTCAATCTTGTCCAGTATTTTCCAAGCAATGTTCTGCTTTTTTCAAGAGCATTCAAGAAAGAAGGAGTGAATAATTTTTCCTTCAAAAGGTTCTTTTTTCTTGTATCTTGTGGAATATTAAAATCAATTGTTATTTTAGAACTATCAATAGGAACATTGTCTGTAAGGTATATGGATATTTGAATCAATTCGCTTAAAATATCATCCATGAGATACATGATTGGCACCACTATGGATATAAGAGAAGAATCCAGGGATAGCTGTAACGCCAATTGATAGAATAAGTTCAATATGCTTGAGAACAAGGAAAGAATATTGATTTCATCTAAAGAAAGTATCTTAATATTTAGCTCAAGTTCAACAGCTTTGATGATATCTAAATTTTTTTAAAAATAACTTATTGTGGTAAACATGGAGTTCCATCTAATTTCTATTGGTAATGGAGGTAAACCACCATTTTTACCCTTTTTATCATACCAAATGTTGTTATACGCAGTTTTGTTATGAATACATTTGAAAAACTCTGTTATTTTACTTATAGCATCACTTAAGAATGAATTGTTAAGCTCCAAAGAACTGAAACCTTCAAATACTAAATCTTGATCAGCAGTATGCTCGTCTTCATATGCATCTCCTTGAAATTCCTCTAAAATACCATAAGATGGCTCTTTATTAAGATTACTGAACAAATAGTGAATACTTCTATTTACCACGTGAGCTAAACTGTTGATTCGGCATTCATGATTAAATGATAGATCTTTTATGGAGCTTTGCTTTAGTTTGTCAGCTAGCAGCAGGCATAGAGTAGCATTGTTGGATGCCGAATTACATGTAATATGATTGAGTTTTTCTAGGCAAGGATTATCTGATATGATTTCATATACAATTTGTGCCAACCTATCTCCTGTGTGGGCATTTGTTACTTCCTTTAGGCCAAGACAGTTTGTATGTTTCAAATAAGTAACGGGATCAATAAAAACTATTATAATACCAAGGTAACTTCTATTATCTAATGGCGATCTCCAAACAGCAAGCTGTAGACTGCATGAAACTGAATTCTCCACATTATCTAATACGGTATGATATTGTTTTTGGAACTTTTCATGATCAATTTTTCGTAGGGTTTTGCTTGATCCAATTTTATTTTCGACATCAATATTGCGGAAGAAAAGCTTAAAGATTTGGAATCAACAGATCGAAAACTAATATAATTCTCAATAAAAAAATTAACAAGGTCATCCTTAAATCGTATTGATTTATCAAGTTTCAGCTTAGCTTGGACAAGCTTTGTTATGTCTTGTGCTTCCTTAGGAGCATTCATTTTTTCATATTCTCTTCTATGCTTACGTTTTAAACGTTTATAAAAATTACTGGTTTTAATACCACACAGTGATAAAGTACAAGATTGCTGGGCACAGTAATGACACGAAAGTTTGATGTCATAAACCAATTGTTTGTTATGCATAACGGGCTCTTGATCCAATAGATGTTGCATATTACGATGTGCACTCCAAACAGCATGCTTCAAGGATAAACATAGAGGTTTGAGTTCATTAGGGTTAGTTTTTCCTTTATTCTGCAGAAGGTATTAATGAAATCGCAATCATCGTCAAGTATAATTAGTTCAGGATTGTCAGTGGAATGTTCCAGATCTTCACCGGATTCACTGTCCTCAAATCCATCATTTAAAGCAACGTGAAATCCTGGTCCACGTCTAGATCTTTTCGTCTTAGGTTCGCTGTTAGAGGAAATAGGTATGATATGTCTTTTTTTCGTCATTTATGATAAAAAAAATTCTGATCTACTTGGAAGAACCTAAGGCTATTTTCAAATTGAAAATACATAATTCAGTATATAATTAATATATAAAATGCAAGAGGGCATATTGCTATATATGCGCTCTTATAGAGAAAAGCATCGACCCAGCTCATCAACAGATTATGTAATGTCTTTGATTGTTATGTTTAATGTGATTCTGTATTATGATTCTCTTCGTTTGCACCTCGTCTAAATGTAAAACAGTTCTGCATTCGCATCATATGAATTTACCTACCAAATCCGTATAACCGTCTTATATTTTATTTGCCGGATTACCGTTCTGGAGAATTAGCCACAAAAACCTAAACTGAAAAGCGGTATTCTTGAATCCATATAATCACGTGACTTTTCTACTTGATTGACGCTTGAGCCCAAGGGTCTGGGAATAGATTGAAATCCCTAATCACTTTAGATTCATGCCGTGCTATAAATACGAATAATAACCAACTGAGAGTTAGCTAATCTAACCTAAATTAATGCTGGAATCTTAAAATATATCATTTGATGCTTTTACGCTTTATCAGATCTGATATTTAAGGGTTAAGTTTTTTTATGTGCCGTATTTGTATATGCAATGCAAGGATTGGTATTTTTTTCCCGTGTGTACTTTCGTAAAAATATTTATAAATCCATCAAGATATGCCGTGCATGCCTCAGACAATACTTCTGTGCTGTGTTGGATCACAACAATCTATGTAATCTACGCATGAAATGATATCTGTGTGTATTTATCCGTTGTACACTTTTGGAAATGTTGTTATCATGAACTTCTTCATGATAAGCTAACCTTAGATACCACAATTAATATATAAATAAAAGTAATATATAAGTAAAGATAATATATAAGTAAAGGTAATATATAAATAAATAGGAAGATCTTCTAAATTGACCCAAATGTGTTTTCTCTGTTTTACCTGTTGTACTTTTTTTTGCTATAATTAGTGATTTTCTAGTAACTTATAAGTCTATAAACTTCTATATAAACTTCTAGCGGAGCAATGCCTAACGAAACAAATATGGATGTCAAGACTGACAGTGAGAGTGCTGTTGTCACATCCCATGCGTTAAGACAATATAAAGAAAAGACAGATTCTTTTGCAACCAAAGAGGTGTTCGAAGTCCACATAACGGATGAAACTGAAATAGAAGTTCCACAATTCCAAAACAATAAGGACATTGTTACGAAGATTATTGACAGTTCAGATGATCCCACTTTACAATATTGGAATGCAAGATCTATAATTATTGGTGTGGGTTTAGCTATTTTTGGTGGTGTTTTACAGTGTATTTTTTATTTCAAGCCACAAACTATTGTTGTCAATGGTGTTTTTTTAATGTTGCTTGCTTACGTTTTCGGTGAGGCGATGTCCAATTTCATTCCGCGAAAAGGATTTTTGAAGTACTTGAATCCCTATCCTTTCAACAAAAAGGAACATGTTCTTATTACCATCATGGCTTCTTCGGCTGCTAATTGTGCTTTGGCTATCGAAGTTTTAGCTGTTCAAAAGCTTTGGTACACAAACATGACAATGAACAAAGGTGTTGCCATATTTATGACTTTCTGCTCTCAATTCTTAGGCTATGGTTTATGTGGTTTACTCAGAAATTCCTTGCTTTATCCAACTGACATGTTTTATCCAAACATTGTTGCTCAAGTTTCTACTATTCACGCATTGCACAACGATAAGGCAAAGACAAAAAAGCAATTGAAATGGTTTTATTCTTGCTTTGGTGTTATGTTCTTTTATGAAATTATTCCAGAATGGATTTTCCCATTATTACTTGGATTTTCCCCAGTTTGTATGTCTCGTGCTGGTCAAAATCCAACCATTTCTAGAATTTTTGGAGGCACTAACAATAATGAAGGCTTGGGTTTCTTTTCATTTTGTTTTGATTGGAATTATATAGCCTCAACAGCAAACCCAATGGTTCAGCCTTTAGTTGCCCTCACAAACAATATTGCAGGTTATATTTTGTGTATTATTATTTTCTGCGCTGTTTACTATGGTAATGTATGGAAGGCAAAAAACTTTCCTTTTATGTCCCAAGAATTATTTTATGAACAATCGGAGCCAGGAAACTATTTGGTCTATAATCAATCCTTGATTTTAGATTCTGCAAATAAGCTTGACCCTGTGGCATTAAAAGAACAGGGAGTTCCATACATGGCTGCAACATACGTTGTATACCTAATCGCTACTAATTTGTCTGTTGCTGCTACTTTCACTTACATGTATTTATTTCACTGGGATAAATTAAAGCCGGCATTTAACTGGGTGTTATCTATCAAGCATATGGCGCTTAACTGGAAACATTATGCCAAGTTCTGGAAAAAATCTGAAATTGATCAAAGATTAAACGAGAAAGGAGAAATCCCAGAAGTCTGCAACGATCCACATTTCAAAGCCTACTTGGCTTATGCTGATATCCCTCATTGGTGGTACTTTGCAACCTTAATCGTAGGTTTTGTTGTAGCTCTTGTTTGTCTTTACGAGGGAAACTCCGGTCTTCCATGGTGGATGTTAATAATTGCTATTATTATAGCTTTCTTTTTAACACTAATGTTGGGTGGCTTGGTTGGTATTTTTGGTTTCGGTGGTACACAAATGCAAACTGTATGTCAATTGATTGGGGCTTACATCAGACCTGGCTATCCTTTAGCGAACATGTATTTCACGTTATTCAGTTACAATTCTGTGTCACAGGCTTTCCTTATGCTACAAGATTTGAAACAAGCTGAATATTTGAAATTACCGCCACAAGCTGCTTTCATAGCTCAAATCATTGGGACTATTGTGGGAGCCATTTTTAATTATATTATGATGGAATCTATTGTGAAGTCAAAAAAGGATATTTTACTAAGTATTGAAGGTACAGCAGTTTGGTCAGGCCAAAATGTTCAACAATATAACACGCAGGGAATCGCATGGGGTGCTTTAGCTAAAGACATGTTTTCTGCTGGAAAGACTTATCAGATGGTTCCAATTAGTTTGGCTATTGGTTTGTTTATTCCAATTCCTTTCTACATTCTTTATCGTCTTAAACCAACATGGGGTATTCAGAACATTAACGTTCCGATAACTTTATGGTATATAGGTTGGTTATGTGTCGGTGTAAACTCTTCAATTTGGATGTTTTTCATTGTCGCCCTTATTTCACAATTCTATTGGAGAAAATACAAGCCAAGGTTCTTCCAAAAATATAATTATATCATTGCGGCTGGTATCACTGGTGGTGTCCAAGTTGCAGTCTTCATTTTATCATTTGCTGTTGCAGGTGCAGGTGGTACAAGTTATGACTTCCCATCTTGGTGGGGAAATTTATCCGTCTTAGGAAATGGTAAACCTGCAAACTATGATCATTGTGTTTATACCAACAATGGTTGATGGTCAGCGCATTTCTTAGTTGAATTTTTTTCTAATGTTTTATGTCAAGACATTGAATCTTGCTGACTTTGCAGATATCTTTCCTTGTTTTCAGAATGGCTATGAATGAATGTAGTAGTCATTCTAGTGTATATGTTATATATTTTTTTTTCTTTTCTATTCTTCGTTTAATCTTTCTTCTTACTTATTGAACAAATTGTACACGTTTATTCATTTTTTCCATCTTAGCCATTCGTAACTACCTTCTACTCTATGAATAAGATGGTTTGCTTTATTAATAACACAAAAGCTATATTAATAATCATGGGTTTTTGGTATTCTTGATTATTTTAACTAATCAATCTTTCGTGTAGTATTTAGTCAGTCCTACAGTGTACCATTGGCTCAACAACTTGTAAATCTATTCTTCTAAAAAATGTTTTTTT
Source organism: Saccharomycopsis schoenii (assembly GCA_010994365.1). Classification (NCBI taxonomy): domain Eukaryota; kingdom Fungi; phylum Ascomycota; class Saccharomycetes; order Ascoideales; family Saccharomycopsidaceae; genus Saccharomycopsis; species Saccharomycopsis schoenii. Next base: position 1,344,064 of record JNFU01000001.1, on the reverse strand, counting down.
TAATTCGTTTGAACATAATCTTTATAGATTCACTCTAACGCACTTTATGTAGGGAGGGTGAACTGATAAAAAATCGAAATAACTATCCGTTTTGGTAATAGCTTGGAACTTAGCCGGATAATTCTGCATGGTTGAGCAACGCTGGTTTGTGCCTTGATGCAAGAACGAACATAGTTATTTTTACATGTTATCCCTACAAAGCAGTTTTTGGCCGGCAAATAGTAGGTATAAATAACACTCCCGCAGTTAAGTTCTATGGATAGACTGAAAATTTAAAATTTTATACAAATGTGTGAAATGATGAGCATACCTTCTCCAGAGAAGAAACTTTAAATTTTATGTTATTCATACGGCTAAAAATTTCATTAGTAGTTCTACATTAAAGCTTTTTCAGTTAATATCTGCTGAGCCAGCAATAGCTGGTGAAATAATAACCGTGAGTGTTGTTGTGTCAAGCCATATATGCTGTTCGAATATTTTATCCTGCGAGAAAGAATACCTTATGTTGGAATATAATTCCATATGGAAATATCAATAGAACATAGATAACTTACCCAGAATAATCTTATTGAGACTAGAGAGTCTAGGAATATGAATATATAATTGGGTATATATTTCCATATGAAGGAAAGAGGATATGAGAAAGAAGAAAGAGGAGGAGGAAGAACAAGGAAGAAGAGAGTAATTATATAGAAAAATAAAAGATACAAATTAATTCTTGCAAATMAAACAACGAGTAACGACAATTTAAATACTGAAATTGTAGACTTAGACCCCAAACTGGAATTCACCTAATTTGACAATATTCTTAAATTAAACCTCACAATATATACAAAAATATTGATATATAGAAATATACAATGAAAAAAATCTGTCTCTCTCAAATCAACATAGGTATTAAGCTAGAGAATAATAATAACTCAAAGCTAACCTGAAATTTTAACTTAAAGATTACTAATAGATACTAATATTTAGTGAAAACTACCGGAGCTATGGGTTTATACAGATAAMRTAYTTGCGCGATAATCTCCTTGCTACCCTRTTTAACTTTTAATTCTTTGAATKTGCGCTTTTATTTGCCGATTAATTTTAATATATTACATCATTAAATATTACCAAGTAATATAAGGTATTCATTAAGAAGAACAAAGTTTAAATTGAATAAAATATTTGAGGAAGGGTTGGTATTAGAATAAAGAAGTGTTAAAACGAACTTTAGAAAAAAGACATAAGTCTCTTTTTGATAGAAAATGAGAGAAAGCCAACAAATAAGAATGAGCTGGGAAG
>JNFU01000001.1:1289191-1324771 GCA_010994365.1 Saccharomycopsis schoenii | reverse complement strand
ATTTTTGCCACCCACAACTCATATATAAAGGGTTGCAATTCCCACCTTTCAACATTTATTATAATCTTAGTTAATTAGTTTTTATATAGTTATAATAAGATAATCGTTATTCATTGGAATTACTGTAACTCCTACAATAAATGATTACCAATCCGAATAACAATGGATTTTCACAGTAACTCCTACACGAAGTTATTTCAGCATTCAGCTAACCTATTGTGGACAATATTATAATATAAAAAAACTCCACTTAGTATATGTTGCCTACGAAATACAATCAGCTGAAATACTTACTAAACTATTGATACACTATACCCTTCTCCACCCAGAGAGCATTTATTACTAAATAGCCTATACTTTTATTATTTTTACTGGGGATCTCATCCATTGATTATTGATATGTATTTGAATTGCTCCTTACTTCAAGTGATTTTCATTGACACTTCTAGTCTCGAATTGCAAGTGAATTTCAATTGGAGTGTTTTAGTCAGTTTATAGCTGAATCTGAGCGAAGTAAATAAATTGAGATTACTTATGGATACTTCAGGATGAGAGTTGAACGGAATTACTTGAAAAGAACCAAAATTGACTAATATTTAACTTCTGTGCTAGAGAAAAAATATAATAGATACACAATTTGTAATATGTACGAAGAATCGAGTCATAAAATAGAAACCTAAAGATCTAATTCATTTGGAACTAGGCATAAAATTCACCAATATATATGTTATTCACTCGTTAGTTTAAACTAGAATTCTTTGTTAATGTTTAGCAATAATTAGCAATCAATACTAATTATTGTATTGATTAGTAATCACTTGAAACTGCTCTTACTAAGAAACCCTAATCTGAATACCCTGAGGCTTACAAACATGCCCGATCACGATAAAAGGTCATAAAGTACTCCCTGTCAAATTTCTAAAATTTTTGAATTTCTCAATAGTTCTACTTCATGTACTCATGGCAATTCCACCTTTTGTAGTACTTTATATAATAGAATAGGTTCATTTTCTGTTTAGTTATTGACAGCATTAATGGCTTGTATTAGTAACTATAAGAAAATTCTTAGTAATCAAAGGATAGTGTCATTAATGATATTTAAAATACCTCGAAATAATATTAACAATATAAGAATCTCACATTTTCAAAAGTAATTAAATAATAATTTTTCAACTGTGATTAAAATGTTGAATACAACTTGAGGTAATGATTCTTAAAAGCACTTGATTTAATTAAGGCTTACCTAAACTTTTTTATATGTAAGATGTCATATTCAACATATCTGATTCAACATTTTTTTTGATTAGACAAGTTCCCAGTTCTACAAAAGAAGAAATAAGTAATAAAAAATCATGTGATTATCACGTGACCATATTTCTTGATTATTCATAAATATTAAACAGGAAGACGATAGAAAAAATAAATTACCACATTAAACTATTTTTGAATTGTCCTTTATATTTGAATAAAAAGATCAAATAGAAGTTTAACGAGTCAGGAAATGAAAGCTTCAGTTTTGTAATGGTTACCCTGGCATAATATTTATGTTTGATATAGCGTGGGTTTGTTCTCAGTGCACAGTTACAAAAAGCACGTGACATGTCATAATGCTTTCATATCTACAGTTTTTTTTTTTATGTTAGCGAAAATTTTTTTATACATTCCACATTTTTTGCGTACTATGTCGTGTGGTAAATAAAGAGCATGCACTTCAGAGAGATATTGATAAAATAAATGATGGGCTTTTGGTCAATATTTGATTACAAATAATATTAAATTGTGTATTTATACGATTAGCTACTATTCAATCCTTTTATAAAAGTGAAAGAGAATCTTTATATACATGATATAAACCCTAAGTCAGCAGATACTTTATAATAACTAATCAGCAGTCCCATCATAGCCTGAATTGTTTCCACAGTTTCACATTAGAAAGCAATAGGATTATAGAATGACACTAAATACGCGTGCCTTGGGGTTCACTTCTCTCTTTTCTGTTATAATACTATGGGTTATATCTTCATTTATAATAAATGAATTATTTGAAAATGACTTATATTCCAAGCCGTTCTTTATAACTTATATAAACACATCAGTGTTTATATTTTATCTTCTCCCATATTTTTTGAGATATGTGTATGGAAAGCTCTATATAAGGAGTACAAATATTAGTTTCCAACAGATTTTAGAAGACGACATCTACAGATCATACCATGAAGCAGTTAAAAACGAATCTACCAATGCAAGCAATATCGACGGCATCAATGAATCAATGGATATACTTAGTCCCACTTCTAATCATAATATTGACAGTAATCGTCATACAAATAGAAGAAAGTCGCAAACCGTGATTGATTTGGAATCACAGGTTGAAACGACAGAACTCATGTCAAATCATGATTCCATCTCCAATCACAGTTCTATTAGTATAGGATTAATCGACAATAATCACTCAAATGAAGAAAACATAGGCCCATTATCTTTGAAAGAAACTATTAATTTGAGCTTTCAATTTTGTATATTATGGTATCTAGCCAATTTAGGTACCAATGCTTCATTAAAATATACTAGTGTGTCATCGCAAACTATATTATCTACAACTAGTTCTTTTTTCACGTTGTTTTTAGGTTATTTTTTCAAAATTGATAAGATCAGCAAATTAAAGGTGCTTTCGTTAGTTTTAAGCATGATCGGTATAATAATTATTACTAGGATTGATGCAATAAATTCATTGAAGCTTCATAACATAGACGAGGGATCATTCACTGCTAATAACTTGCAAATGTTTTTTGGAAATATTCTAGCTTTGCTAGGCGCTTTATTTTATGGTTTTTACACTGTTCTATTAAAATTGAAAGTAAAATCTGAGGAGAGACTAAATACCAAAATATTTTTTGGATTTGTTGGAATATTTAACTTAATTTTACTTTGGCCAAGCTTAATTCTATGGAACTTTTTAAAAATTGAAATATTTGAATTGCCATCTCAAACTTTATCTGACGCTGGTTCGTTGATTTGGAAGTTATTATTGGTTAATTGTTTGATAACATTTATCAGTGATTATTGCTGGGCAATAGCTGTATTATTAACTAGTCCTCTTTTAGTAACAGTAGGCTTAAGTTTCACTATTCCTTTGGCACTAATAGGAGATTGCGTATACAAGGGAAAAACTGTCAGCTGGGAGTATTTAATAGGCGCTGTAATCATATGCGTTTCTTTTTTGTTAATCAATAGAGATGAAAATAATGAAATAGAATCTTATGATGCAGAAGAGTATGATCATCATATATAAAGAATGTATACAAAATTCAAAGGTAAAAGATGTTCACTCATCTATTTTTTTTTATATCAGTAATTTCCAAGCTTTTTTGTAGTGCAGATTATGCTAAAAGAAACGGGTTAAATTGGACCAAAGTATATATGATTACTATAATAAATGTTATTTAAACATAATATTTACTTATGATTTGAGAATGAACAGTGAAATAATAAAAATATTTAGAAAAAATATTACTGAGATCAGAATTTGAGAAAAAAAAACAACTATAATAAAAAAATCAAAAATATTAACGTGCAAACAATAAAACACAATAGGAACAAACAGGTTTATAATTAATCGACATAAGTACACTAAGAGGAAATCTAACAAGTGAGATAGTTCACGCTGGCATCAAAAAGTTGTACCACTTTTCTTTGACTTTCCTTTTTTCTTGCTACCTTTCTTCTTTTTTTTATTATTGGTATTCCCATTTGTCTTCTTTTTAACTTTAGAAATATGAATATCACTGGTAACATCATTACTATTTCCTTGCGCTTTATCAATAGGAGATGCTAAAGGTATGGAATCGGAAGTACTATCAGTATTAATATCTGTGTTAGCATCAGAAGTAATAACATCCGAAGGTTGCAAGCTTGTCTCTGAATTGTTTATATCTGGCTGAGATGAGTCTAAGTCCTTAGGAGATGATCCCCCATAGCTAGGAGGTCTAGATTTAGGAATTTTAAATTCATCATCAGCATCATTAGTGTTGGAATTATTTAGATTGTTGATAAACGCATTAGATGATGAAGTTGATGGATCTATTCCCGAATAGTTAGGCTTTGAATCATTAATTAACAATGGAATAGTTTCTTCTTTAACCTTAGGATGATCATATTCAGGAGGAATAGAATCATCACCCTTATCTAATAACTTACTATCTTTATCATCTCCATATACAGGTGGCGCACCCAAAGAGCCAAAATTTTTAGCAAGGCCATATTTGTTAACATTCGCTTCAATAAATACAAATCCACGTTGACCCAAATTGACAGAAAACTTATATCCAGAGCAGTTAATACCACCAATTGCAGGAAACCATGTTAAATTTAAACCGGAAACCATATCATCATTACCAAATATTTTTCTACCATTATAGGTGAAGAAAATAGAGCCTGTGGCTGCTTTGAATCCTACACCTACGACATCACCCTGTTTCAAAATGGGTAAAATGCTTGGTGCATTATCAAAAGGCTTGACAAATCTGAATTTACCAGTGTTTTCATAGGATACAGAGAATTTGTTATAACCAGGCATTCTGAAAAATGGATAAGGTTTGGTAACCAAACCAATATTGAATAGGCTATCTAGTCTGTTGGATAATTGACTACGATTTTCTAAAGGATTAGTGCCTGCAACAATCTTGTCTGAATCATAACCTGGTAGTTCTAAAAGCTTAACTTCAAAATAAACAACATCTCTATTTTTAGTAGGTAAAGGAATGTTTAACATAGCAATACTGGTATCATTTGAGTTAAAGGTTAATTCAGTCTTGTCCTCAACAATAATGTTGAAATTTAAAGGATCAGACGTTGTTACAAAAAGAAAAGCATCCAAGCCTCTATCATTTATTTGATTTTGCTGGATATTTGTGATTCCTTCACATAATTCCGTTGGCCCCTTTTCTCTGGCAAGTGCATATTCCTTTAATTCCTGTCTCGATAACAAGGGCAAGTAAGTTAACTCATCATTCATCTCTTCATCAGTTAATATGTTTATATTGGAAATCATTTCTTCAAGCTGGTCCTCAGTAAACTGAAACAAAGCATTTGACTTTTTAGATTTTTTAGAATCCTCACTACAGTTGGAGCACATCATATAGAGACCCAAGAAAACGGATCCTATAACTAACGAACAAGCAAATGAAAGAATTATTATCACCAACGTGAGATCCACCTCTGGATCGCCGTTATCGAAGTCAGGGGCAGATTTATCTCTTATAAGGTGTATCAACTGTTTAACGACAGGCATGGTGCTTTCTGTTTCTTTTAGAGTGCCTAATTATCTGCAACCTTTTTGCTATTGGTTTCTTAGCAATGTCTAACTTCCTATACTGTTCGTAAAATGAAATGTAATTATTGGAAAGATAGAAGTAAAAGTTATACACTTGCTTATACATATGTTATTACAATAAAGAAGAAGAACTTTTAAACATTTAGAATTTTTCTTTTTTCTTTGTTTATAAATATTGGTTGATAGATTTTTATGTCATCAAACTTGTACTATTTGCGGGAAAAAAAAAAGGAGCAAAAAAAAAAAATATGGCCATGTGATACTGAGTTAAAGTGCACATACATACATACAAGTGCACTGAACCACATATATGATTAAAATATATCATCACATGAAAAGTACAGATTAAAGCATTTATATGCATATGATAACTCCGGTATAGGTGTAAACGGTAAGTTAATTGTTGTCAATTGAAGAAACTTTTTAAAAGATTTATAAATCAGGAGACTGTGGATCAGCTGATCAGCTAATTCATGGCACAGTTTAACATTTTCCTCGTGATTTTTGCCAACTTTTGCTATTTTAACCACATTTTGACACATAATCGCATGCCTCGATTCCAACAAGGCACGTGAGATAACAACTTCATAACATATACCCCACAATTCAAGGAGTTATTGCACTGCAAATTGCCCAGATAATAACAAAGCCTAAAAAACTCTTTTGTACGTATGAATGAATGGCTGAGCAAAATAAGCTGGATATTTTAGATACTAAATTAGGTAAAAAAGGGCCGAATAATTTTGTAGACTCGACTGCTGTATTAGCTATGATTTTAAATTTCTGTATAAATATTTGAGTGTATCCCATGAAATTCCTGCCAACCCTTGTAAACCTTCTCCCTGCACATATCCTTTAAATTTATCGACAATCAAAGAAAACTGTTGCAATCTTTATCTTGTGTAATTATATCATTTTACCTTCTTTTTTACTATAATGCCTTCTCATTTTGATACTTTGCAGGTTCACGCCGGCCAAGAACCAGAAGGCCCATCTCGTGCTAGAGCTGTGCCAATTTATGCCACCTCCTCCTATGTTTTTGAAAATTCACAACATGGTGCCCAATTATTTGGTTTGGAAAAAGAAGGATTTATTTACTCAAGACTTATGAACCCAACTACTGATGTCTTTGAAAAGAGAATTGCCGCTTTGGAGAACGGGAAGGCCGCATTGGCAACCGCTTCTGGACAGGCTGCTCAATTTGTGGCAATTGCCAGTTTGGCTCATGTTGGCGACAACATTATCTCAACAAGTTTCTTGTATGGTGGTACTTACAACCAATTTAAAGTTGCTTTCAAAAGACTTGGCATTGAGACCAGATTCCTCGATGGTGACGATCCAAAACAAATCGCATCCAAGATCGATGAAAGAACAAAGGCTATTTACATCGAGTCTATTGGAAATCCAAAGTACAATATTCCAGACTTTGATGCAATTGTGAAAGTCGCTCATGAACACGGTGTCCCAGTTGTTGTTGATAACACCTTTGGTGCTGGTGGCTACTTAGTTAGACCTTTAGATCATGGTGCTGATATCGTCACTCATTCCGCTACTAAATGGATCAATGGCCACGGAAGTGCTATTGCAGGTGTTGTGGTTGATTCTGGTAGATTTCCTTGGAAAAAGTACCCAAAGAAGTTTCCACAATTTTCAGAACCTAGTGAAGGTTATCATGGATTAGTTTTAAATGATGCCTTTGGAGATTTAGCCTTCATCGCCCATGCTAGAATTGAAATATTAAGAGACTTAGGCCCAACCCTTTCTCCTTTTGCTGCTTTCTTATTAATAAATGGTCTTGAAACTTTATCCTTAAGAGTGGAGAGATCAGCCAGTAACACATTGAAATTGGCAAGATACTTGGAGAAATCGCCTTTTGTATCATGGGTATCATATCCAGGGTTGGAATCACATCCATATCATGAAAATGCAAAGAAATATTTGACTGGTAATGGATTTGGTGCTGTTTTATCTTTTGGAATTAAGAAATCACCTAAAGAAAAGGAAGATGCTCCAATTTTCGAGAAAACTGGTGTTAAGGTTGTCGATGGCTTGAAATTAGCTAGTAACTTAGCAAATGTTGGTGATTCAAAGACTTTGGTTATTGCACCATACTATACCACTCATCAACAATTAACACACGAAGAAAAAATTGCTTCTGGTGTTACCGAGGACTTGATTCGTGTTAGCGTTGGTATTGAATTTATTGATGATATAATCAATGATTTTGAACAATCTTTCAAAGAAAACTTTTAGAATAGCTTATTAATTGAACTTTATTTATGAAAATCGCAGATGTAGACATTGTTGAATATAGCAATCTTATACTGAAATTGATATCACAGATTTGAAAAATAAAGAAGACTATAGTGCTGCTGTGTGTAATATGTATTAAGATGTAGAATTGCAAAAATTCTGTAAAAACAACCAAACAAAGAAATTAATATTGACGCAAAATCGCAAAAATATGAAGTTATGGTCAACTTTATAGTGTTTAGAGTGGTATACGAGCTCTGTACCAGAAATGCACGCTACATTGAAGTAGTTATTCGTAATTACTCACAGAAACAAGAGATTGGTAAAAAAAACTTGTGGCATTGTCTAACTGATTTAATGCTTTGGCTTCCATTCTTATGAATTGGCTAACTACAAATATTACAGAACTATTTATATTATTCTACATCCATAGATAAATACTTTAATAATCAAGATTTTCATAGTTTTGCTGCTTTGGGATACCTAGCTTCTTTGAATATTCTGAAGCCGATTCATTTAAACTTTTATTCTCTGCTTCCAACATTTGTAATTTGCTATTCAAAAATTTAACATTAGATGAAATGCTTTCGTCATTTGTACCAACCTTATCTTGAATGTTCAATTTCTGCTTCAAATTTGTTTTTAGATTTAACCATTCGCCCTTATTTCTCGAAAATCTAGATTTTTTCCAAAATATCAAATCATTGTCTTCATCTGTGGATTTATTGACGTCAAAATTAGATTCATCTAATTTATCTAAAGATCTCTTCTTGTTATTCAAAACCTTTGTTATATCCCTGTTACCAAATTTAATACCAAAATCTTTATCAAAGGGTTTCTTCTGCTTTTCATATAATTTGTTTACTAAATCATTTAAATCATTTTGAAACGTTTCTAAATTTGCCTCGATTTCAAAGTAGTCAAACTTGTTAAGTTTCATAAAGAGCCAGGTATCGTTGCTTTGATTCATTAACAGATAAATTATAAAAGTAAGACTCTTGTTGCTGCTTTTGAAATGGTCATTAATTTTCCCCATTAAGGCTTCGTAATAATGAGAATCTCTATGAGATAACGATGCTCCTGATCCAAGTTTTGAGTAGATGTTTGTGAATGTTTTACTATCTATAGCGTTAGGTTTTTTGTTCAGTAAAGTATTTCCTATTGATATAGATTGCTTCTCCTCTTCAATGAACTTGGAAACTTCAGCATTAAATGAATTAAAATCAGTGTAATATTCTCTAACATATTTCTCATTACAAAATTTATTCATAAAATTAGCAAAAATGTAAATCTGTAATATTGTTTGCAATCTGAATTTGTAATCAGAATAATTCATTTTTTTAAACATATCATTATTAACGATTGTCTGTGATACTGGTGAGTAGACATCATCGTCCTCTTTATAATGTTTCGATTTTTCTTGAATAAATTTTAAATGGTAGATATCATCTTTGTAAGCTCCAACATCAACTCTGCCATTATTTTTGGCAAAATTTAACATTGGCTTATTATTTATCTGATTGGACAAACGGTCATTAATATCCAAAGAATTGAGATAACCATAACCTGTTTTTGAAGGATCACTTGCTTTATATGATATTTGTTTAAATTCTTCTATGAAACCCATCAAAAATTTTCTAATTGATTCTTTTTCTGGATTTCTCAAATCTTTGACTGATAAAGGTTTATTCAAAAGAGACTTCATTCTATAAAAGTTGGAGGATGCACTTGAATCTCTTGTAACCGAAATCGAAGATCCTTCATTGAATTGGAAGAGATCTTCGATTGGGCCCCAAAAATTCTTCTTGGAAATGTCAAAGAAATAGCAGAAATATAAACAAAGTTGACCACGGAATTCAGTCTTTCTCGAAAAGACACCATTTGTTATATTCATTCCATTGGAAGATTCATCTCTTTTAGAGGTTCTTTGTATTTCTAGACGAGTAACCAAATCGGTAATAATTTGGGCAATCAATCTTCCAGATCTTCTTTTTAAAGAGTATTTTTCTTTTTTATTCAAATAGAAACTATCTTTTCTAGATTCCATGTAGCTCCAAAATAAGTAGCAAAACTCTATGGTATTTCTTTGAAAGAATTCTTTTAGCAATATAAAGGGCAAGTCAAGCTGACAGTCGTCTTTAGCAAAGCAGATGTACTTGACAAAATCCATTATGATTGAATAAACTTCTAATTTTAAGTCCAATATTTGCTTTCCATTTTCCTCTCCCGACACTTCCAGTAAAATCTGTTCCAAATTATTGATTAAATGAAGAAATAGCAATTCCATGATTAGATTCTTAGAAGGAGAATTGGTTACTTTCGAAATAAACCGATCGTAAATTGGAAGAAAAAAAGACTCGTTGTTGATATCATTATACAATAAAGGTCTCTGTGCCTCTAAATCTACCAGAAACAACAAGTCATCCTGAAGATCTATCTCCCGTCCTTTAAGCAATTCCAATATTGAGGTTACGTCTGTATTGTCCTTGTATATGTGGAAGTATACTTTCAAGAACATACTCAACAAATAACGCGCAGGCTCGTAAACACTTTCTTCAAAATTTCCCAAAATGCTTGTATTTTCAGCTGCGGCTGTAATTCTAGCCTCTAACTTCATTTTTGCTATGTTTTTTTTCTCCTCAATGTTGTAGTTCTCCTATTAATGTTGTGGCTCTTATTCTTGGTAATATTTCAATATATTCGATCAATTTTTGGTCAATTAACCCTGCAATAAGAATAAAAGAACGAATATCCTAAAATGAAAAAAAAAAAAAGAAACCGAAAAATAAAAACGGATTACAACTCGAAATCAATAAACCCATAAATCAATCATATGTGAACGTGCACACCCAAATAACTAATAATATGTACATAATAAAACAAGACAGCAACAAACAATAAAACCTAAAAGCCTGAGAGCCTATAAGCCACAAACCTTTGAACCCTTACACTCTTGAACCTATAAACGTGCATAGTAGAGTAGTTTCTAAACCCATAATCCTGTTTGCAGAATATCTATAACCGTAAGTTAAGTCAACAGGTTACAGGTAGATTGCTTTAGAACCTTTATGATGATCCTTTGAGCGAATTACACCTGATAAGTACATCATGAACAGAAGACTAGCAGATATACTAATACTTGTGGTTGCCTGGATATTACCCATTGCACAAGGCTCTGGTGTAAGCACACACCTACTCATACTTTCAAGGACACATTCGTTTCTCCCACACAACATTCAGGGACGAGACTCGTCTTTACATTGTGGTGCGTTTTTTCCAGATAGCTTCTATAACTGTTTAGGATTAAGCGATGTGGCAGAAGACACACACTGGCCACCATTTTTATTGGAAGCTGCAAAGTATTACCGTGAAAAGTACAGTAAAAGATCACAGGTCGGTGATCAGGTAGAAAACGCAGATTCTCTTACAGATAAAGGTGCTGACCTCAAAGCCTTTTTATATGGAATATTTACCCATCAAATCGCAGACTCTACTTGGCACTCTCTTCGGATGAACGATGGCCTTCTTAAGCATTTAGCTGCAATGGAATTTTCGGGCAATATTGAGCAGGCTCATACATACTTGGATACGGCTGTAGATTATCTATTATTGAAACAGTTATCCAAAGCCAGCGGGTTGGACAAAGGCAGCTATATTGAAGATTATTTCAGTATTAAATGGGAAATCCCAGTTAGCGATTTAATCAACATATATCAAAGACTTGGTTATAGTCAAGTAAACTCTAATAATATGATGCATTGCGTACAGAGAGGTAATATTGGCCTTCAGTTAGAGCTTAAAAGCTATGAGTTAACATGGCCAGTTATCATCGGTGATTCTCCGTATTCTGATGATATTTTTGATTCTTATTTCTTGGGAGGTTTAGAAGAGATTGAAACCACCATTGCTAAGTGTCTAATTAATCTACTGGAATGGCTCGATAATGAGGAATTGAATTTGGAAAATATCGATAGTTGGAGCTTATGTCCCGGTAAGATAATAAAACCTGGAGAATTTGCAAAATATGGGCTGCAAAGCGAAAATATGAATACTGTTCAACAGAATAAACTTGAGGTAGACCGTAAGTCAGTGAGAAAAACTGGTAACTATAATCAGGATAACAAAATTTTTGTCTCACCATTTATAAAGAATAGCAGATTTGGACACGATATAATTGTAGGAAAGTTTTTGGGAGACAATCAAGGAATATATGCTGCTATTAGTGCACCATTTGAAGATAGCGACGGCTCAATATATTTGATTCCATTGAATGAAATGAAAAGTCTAGATGATCAGAACATCAGTGTATTATCTATTAAAGGTTTTCAAAACTCTAATTATAATGCAAAAAGATATGGTTATGCTCTTGAAAAACTTGTTTACACAATATCAGCTGACAATATGAATGAAAGAATGTTTGAATTTTTGGTAGTCGCAGCACCAGGTGAACAAAAAGTTTACATTTATTATGGTTCAAAGCAAATGCTACTGATTAGTTTTCCAAAAGAATACAAGCAAATAGGAATCAATTTAATGAATACAGATATTAATCAAGATGGAATTCCAGATTTAATAATCTCCACCCCTTTTGCTAATTTCTCGAAAAGAACCGGTTCTCAAAATGGAGTTGTGATTATTTTTGATGGAAGAGAAATACTTAGTAGAATACTTGATAGATCTGAGAATTTGGTTCACTTAGGGATTCAAAAAAAAATTCAAAATCATTTGACGTTGCAGCTTTCATTAAAAGATCAGTTTAGTAACAATTTATATTTTAAAGATTTGAAACCAAAAACTATGAGTTTCCCAAAATCATTTGTAACAAGTGATAATATAAAGGGATTTCAAAATTTTGGCACATCAGTGGCCTCCAATGATAAATATTTATTCATTTCTATGAGAAGCACAGGAACTGTATTTATCTATAGAAAATCTGGAATTATGGAAAATGAGATAGAAGATGTAGAACCTATTTTTTGCTTAAACTACGGTGAAGATCCAATGAATGAAGGCTGTCAACACGAAAGAGTGAAATCGCTGAAAACTGGGCAATTTGGATCACGCTTTATGGCTGCAGGGAACGAATTTGAATTCAATTGGGTTGTGATTAGTGCACACAGTGAAAGTTACGAATCGTGTATGCTCTGTGGTAGTATCTACTTATACGTGTTTCAAGACAATTTGAAAACTGATCCAGTATTGATAAGCAAAATTATTCTTAAGGATTCTTCTGAATTTAGCAAATTTGGATACAAAGGTACTGTGATCAATCAGCATGGTGCTTCTATAGTGTTCATATCTGCACCAACATTTAAGCGAAATACTGGAGCAGTCTTTCTGATCAACATAACGGAGATATTAAAAAAATATATTTTAACTGGCGACTACGCAACAACAGATATTGGCGATCCGCTGTTTTTAGGTCCCTCAGAAACATATTCTGGTTTTGGTAATGCATTGAGTAGTTTTATTGACGAAGCAGGTCAACAGAAACTATTGGTGGGTGCATCACTGTATGGATATTCAGATCTAGTTTCAGATAGTAAGAAATTAACTGGACTTGCCATCATGTACGAGATATGACAACATGTTAATCATTGATACAATCAGTAAAATAGAATTGAAATGGGCAAATACGTATATTTCAAGTTTGACAAGCTTTTCTGATTTTATTGAACCCATAGCTTTAAGTTAATTTATTCAACCTTTTTGTACGTTATATAATTAGCTAAGTATGACAAGATGAAAACTACGCGAGTATTTAACAAGGACCATATATCTTAAAGATTCTTCTCTTTATTTGAGACTCTTGCATGGAAAGTAATTACTAACGGTAATTAAAATTTACCTCCTCGGTTTTACCTAATTGTCTTTAACAGAACTAATAAAAAAATATCGTAATATTTTATATATAGAATTTCAATTATTATATAGTTGCTTTTATTAACCTCACAGTAGTTTTCTCATGTTATCCAAACCAAGTGTAAAATGTAAAAATTCTAAGACACGTATCATAAAACGTTTTGTAAATAAAATCCAATATGATAAAGATGCTACTATGGAGCTATCCTAATATGATAACACTGAAAATTACGAGTGATAAGCAGTTTAGAAATAGATAAGTAACTTGCTTTTTTATTTATAGTACTTTTCTGGTACAAATAATAATGATAATAAAGTCAGTAGTTGAAATATCAACTATGTATGATTATGACATCTTATCATCTTGTTATGATAATATAAATATAGCTTATTATTATTTATTCCCGCGAACTTTTATATCGAGAAGTTTGCTACTTAAAGCGTACATTCTTATTTATTGATTTCCTTGAAACAATATAGTCATACATTTATCCATGACTAACGGTTTGCAGCGCACAGATATCAGGATTGTCATCGATTTTCTAAACATGCAAGTAATTGTACGATGTTACTAATCCTCTTAGTCCTTGATCTATCCATACTATTTTATTCAACATTTAATTGTTATTACAACAGCAGCCACACAAAAGGAAAAACTCAAAGAAAAGTACCTTAGAGACACTAGGAAAAAACTGTAAGTTTGGGTTCTGAAAATTCATATATATTTAGGCGAAATTCAACAATAAACCTAAAATTTGTAACTTCATGTACATTTATGTAAGCCGTAGTTTCTGCATCTTTCTCTAAGCATAAAGTTTAGCCACCTGTAGGTTCTGATAGGTTCTAATCTACAAATTATGAAAAAGAAATATGATTGTTTATAAACTATTAAATGATTAATTACTAAATGAATAAAATAAAAATTATTTTCTTGGAAATTACTAATTTTGAAATACTTTCAATATTCTAATACAAAAGTCTGATAACAATCTTATAAGGAGTGCTATTTAATTCTTGGTATAATGTCTCGAGACTATTGGTGTCAACATTACTGATATCAGCCATTAAGTATGCGATATCCCCCTTAGAATCACTGAATTGCTTTTCAATGTTGTGATTACTCAAAATTTGATTGACGGTTTTCAAGACACCAGGAACATTTTGATGCACATATAAGATTCTGGCGTAGTTTTCCTGATCCAAGTTCAATGATCTCAAGGAGACTTCCGGGAAGTTAACAGCACCATTGGAAGTACCTTCGTTTATATATTTGGATAAAGCAGTACCAACTTCGATACCAATTGCAGATTGAGCTTCTTCCGTAGAACCACCAATGTGTGGGGTTAAAATAAGGTTTCTTAATGAGAGCAATTCAGAAGTAAAATCATTCAATTGATTATTGAAAATGCCAGCACCATTTTTAGGTGGCTCGTGTGGGTACACATCTAAAGCAGCACCACCAATCTTACCGGATTTCATAGCTTGAATTAAAGCTGGAATGTCAATAACAGTACCTCTCGAAGCATTCAAAACATAGGCACCATCTTTCATGATAGCAAACTGTGGAGTTGAGAGCATATTTTTGGTCTCTGGTGTAGCAGGGACATGGCAAGTGACAAAATCAGAGTTTCTCAACAATTCATCTAAAGTTGCAACTTGTCTAGAGTTACCCAATCCCATAATAGTAGTGACATCATAATATAAAACGTTCATACCCATAGACTCTGCCATTACAGATAATTGGGAACCGATATGACCGTAACCAATAATACCTAAAGTCTTACCTCTAATTTCCCAACACTTGTTGCTGACCTTGTTCCAGGTACCTGTGTGCAATTCGATAGATCTGTCACCCAACTGTCTAGCTAAAGAGATAATTTCTCCGATGATCAATTCGGCAACTGATCTGGAATTGGAGAAAGGAGAGTTGAAAACAGCAATACCTTGTTTAGCAGCAAATTCTAAATCAACCTGGTTGGTACCTATACAGAAACAACCAATGACAACCAAGTTCTTTGCGTGTTTAAGCACAGCTTCGTTCAACTTTGTCTTAGATCTGATACCAATGGCATGGACGTTTTTGATTTTCTCAATTAATTCAGCTTCTGGCAATGAGGTCTTATGGAATTCCACTTGGTAGCCTTGCTGAGTCAAAATGTCAATAGCGGTCTTGTTGACGTTTTCTAACAATAGAATCTTGATTTCATCCTTGATAAATGGTCTCAAAGGCTTGGTAGGTTTGCTGGACAATCTCTGGGTGTAGGAGTTAGACAAGTAGTTTTGAGTAGGGGAAGTTGAAACTGCGTTTGACTCGCTGTTGTCCAACGATAGCGACTTGATGGCTGAAGCAATAGGCTGTGGAGTGCTCATTTTGGTACGCTATAGTTGCTATTATATTTACTAAAAAAAAAAAGCTAAAACACACTGTTTATTAATAAAAATACAAATGGTTCTTCAAATTAGATACTCTTAGTGAAAAATTAATAAAAAAAAAATAAAGAGCTGATCATAAAAAAGAAAATTAATCATGACTAACTAGATATATATACTTTTTTTTCCGGAGCTGAATTACTCATTATTGTTCGCAACCGAAAAAAAATCACAATAAAAAATTTTTCCGTTTATGTCATCATGAGTGACCTATAATTGTGAGCGAGTCCCGTGAGTACGGCTACCCTAATAAAACACTGAGTTAGTGATTTTGGACTCCATCTTCAACGCTTCTTTTAAGCTCTTGGACAATGTTGAATCGACCAAAATGTCACTATTTGTAAGCTCCCACAGAGAAACCTGTAAATCTGTGCTAGTGTCCTCGAGGAAGATCTCAAAAAGCTGCTTTTTGCCAGTATGCGTTGAAGCTGTGGCCAATTGGAGGATGTTATTTACCGAAATCAACAAGTCATCTTTGGTATTTTCGTCTTTGCTGAGCTTCAAGCATTCATCTTTAATAATAGGAAACGTGAATTCAATAATGTCTCTATTTATCTTGCCGATGTAACAGAGCAAGCACAAATACTTGTTTTTCCAGATCAAATCAAAGTCCTTAGAGCAGAATAAATACGAGGTCACGATTAGAATCAACTTGCTCTTTGCAGACCATAAGAGCAACGACTGGATTAAGATCTCGCACACCCTGTACCCATTCTCCAAATTTATTATTTTCAATTTTTCAGACTCAAACCCAGCATTTTCAAAGATAACTAGAAACTCGTCGGTGTTATTTATCACTATGAAATATGGCACAAGCATTGCTAGCGCACCGAGGTCAAATGTTTTATTGTACTTCATTGAATACTTTCGAGCAACAGAAACCCTTATAGTTGCAATGCTTAATCCCAGATGATACGCGGTAGATCTTGCTTGACTAGTATACAAACTTTTTCCAATGATAACCAACAAATATTTATCAATATCATGAACAAACAGAAGCGACATATGACCAAAATATCTGCTAATCAAATCACACTGTGGTTCAGAAAACTGTGCAAGTACATCCAACAGGTTTTCATCAGTGAACGCATTATTTTGAAACATTAATTTCACGGTTTCTGAAAAGACAAATATTGATGTCTCAAATACCAAAACATTATCATAAAACGATGTTACCATGCCTATAAAAATCATTTTTTTGAAAAATGGCGATCGTGAAGACAATCCATTGACTATATTACCCAAAGATCTCAAAAATGCAAGTATGCTGTTCAACACCGGTTTCTTGAAAAGAGTATCTGCAGATAAACTCAAATAATTGGCAACAAAGTAGTCATTTGTTCCAAGTTTATTCAAGTAACCAATGAATTGGATGTTCTTATTCTGGAAAACAGAATGCTCGTTTAGAATAACTTCCAATGTCAAATCTAATAATCGTGAAAACCACGTACGGCTGAACATTCTTGCTTGATATTCATTCAAAGAAAGCAATGATACCAACGTCTTATTTTGTGTTTCATTTGAAAATGTATTATTCCAGTAGTCTTTAGCTATATCTTTGGATGGTTGTGCTTTCATACTGTGACCTTTTTGATGCTTAATCTTTTTCCTTTCCTCAATTAAAAGAATAATCTTTTCAGATATAAACTTTTTGCTTTCTTCTGTTAATAATTCATTATTCTGAAAGACGCTAAAAGTGTTGATAGTAATATTATGGATTAAGAATCTAACCCTTGGTGGCCCTGCTCGATAAAAACTTGCACATATGAATAATATTTCAGGAAGATATTTTTCCACGTACAAGATTTTGTTGAAAAACATTGGGATCCATAATTCTAATAAAAACTCAACCTTAAACCAATAGAGATCACTCATAACAGCTTGATTTTGAACACATTGTGTCAATCCAGTTCCTTCTACCAATTTCTCCATGACAGAGCTACAAAGTTTCATTGTAGGGTTCATTCCCAACAAGGAGAGTAAATTTTTATAATCAAGACCCGATACCCTACGCGTTGAAACTTCTTTAACGACTTCTTCTATAACAATACTGACGTATTGCGGTTCATTGATAAACTTGCTGATGACATTATCATGCAATCCCAAAATATGTGTTTGACCTGCAGGAACAGATTTCAAAATTGATGAAATAAAACTTCTCACAAGTTCTGGTCCATTGAATGAATCGTCGGTCTTAATATATATCTGGGCATATACTAGATCGATCCATGGCTCCAATAAAAGATAAAATCCGTAGGTATCTTCAAACAGAAGTGATGAAGAAAGCATGTATTTGGAAATGAATATGAAGACTGTTATAATTTCTTTCGTGAGTTCGGGGTACTTCATAGCCAATGTTGACGAAAATTTTGACAAATACTCAATTGATCTTGGAGGATCAGAAACCGAATCCAATACATAAGTATCATGGTCATATATGCCATCCACATAGTTATGGAATATATGAGATAACTCATACGCATTCTTTCTTATATCTATTTCATTAGAAATCAATCCTAGCCCTATAGCAAAGAAAAATTCACCTAAAAGTCTCTTTTTGTGAACTGTATTGCTGTTGATGCTAATTTGGGCGGTCTGGTTATATAAATTTGTCTTATAGTCCGTGCATTTCAAAAAAAACAAGCTGATAATCTGGAATTTATCACTGCTTTCGAAAATTAATTTCTGCTTCATCATTGATGATTCTGCTTCAAAAAAATAGTGTTTCCTAGAATCTTTTATACGTCCATTAACGTCGTTTTCAAGTTCTCTCATATATTTCCAAGCACTTAATGGTTCATAATTAATCAACTTTATCCTTTTAGAGATATTTCCAACCTTGAAGTTTTCGTAATCACCAATACTATATACAATAAAACAGTTATCAATTCTAATTTGTGCTGGCTTTCCATCTAATGAATGTTCAGAATAATAAAGAATATTATTGAATACTTTGTTATTTGAACCAAAACTATATGTCCATGGATATAAGTTGAAAGACTCAATAATGCGAGAATTTTCGAAGCTCGACAAGAATGAAGTTTTGCAGTAATTAGGGTTCAATAACTTTCCATCACTTTCAGATTTTTCATTAAGTTGTTTCATAAGTCCAGGTGCAAAAATTGAACAGACATTAATATAAAAAACTCCAATACATTTATCGGCTATTTCTTCTGGCGTTAGCCTATTCAACAAATCAACAGTTCCTTGCAATACCGGAGTAAGGTTTGGCTTATTGTAAAGCGTGCAATCAATAACAATATAATATGTTGATGTAGAGGCTCTTGCTAAAGATTGTATAATTCTTGCAAATAATAATTTAGGATTCACATATAAGGATAAAAATTTAGAGTACGTCAAAGCAAAAACTTGGGAACCATCTTTTGCAACACTTTCGTATAAGAACTTGGAATCCATAATCTGCTCCGTCACTGGATCTTCCAATGACTTGTTAATTATATCATAAAGCTCTAAGTATTTTCTTCTATTATTTCTAATAAACTCCGCAACCGTAGGGTAAAAATTAAAACTGGTAAAGTTTATTTTGTCAAAGATAGAAACACTGACACCATATTCATGAAAAATGTCCTTATATTTCGTCATCTGCTCTTCATTAACACCTAACCTTAATATTATTTTTCTAAGTTTTTCCACATTGTTGACGATGAAGGTATAAATGACTCTCAAATAGATTGCATCAAATTTTCTACGCAGTTTAGTTCCATTTTCAACTTGTGTTACCAAATCTTCGCTTGACAAGCTATCAACAAAATTTTCAATTTTCATTTGCAATGCAGCTATTTTATCTTCTTTACCTTTCAATAGCGGGAATCTATCGGTATTCAAAGTACCATTGGATAGGTTTTGGAGAGCTTTTGATAAAAGTACAAAACCTCTACTTGATTTGTACGTGCTTTCAAGAGTTAAGAATCCTTGATCGTCAGGATAAGCAATAGCTGGACAGAGAAACCGCAAAAAAAAATAAGTTCCAACAATCTTCAAACTCAATTTATTATCCTTTGTATGTGCAAAAACACGATTTCTTAGCAAAAAGCACGTAGCTTTTAACACAGATGGTACAGTGTCTAACGAGTCGCATATAGAATAAACTAATCTGGTGAAATATTTGGTGAATTTATCAGTTAGTTCTGGTGGAACTACCAAATCCTGCGAAATAACCATTTCAAAATTTTCATCATTGGCAATAAGTTCATCTAAAATATTCCCTGCAGTATCTTTCAAATATTCTTGACTATATTTTTTACCAATTAAAGAAAGGATCTTTGATGTTAAATTATTATTTCTTAGAATTCCCAAATGGTTCTTAGACATTCTCAACTCATAGTCTAGTAAAATTTTCATCGTGTGAAGTAAGATTCTGCCTGCTTCCGTAATACTCAAAATGGCTTGAGCTAAAATATCCACTTCTGAAGGGGACGCTGTCATCGATAAAGCAATAATGAAATAAGTATTTTTTAAACCATCAAAACATTGTTCATAAAATGAATTTGAATGGAAAAAATCCTCCTTTTTCAAATCTTCTGTCTGTTTAAAAAAAGTGTGCTTTATCAGTTGTAAAAGACATTTTTTGATTATAGGATCATTATCGATAACTAATGGCAACACATAACTTGCAGCAACATCCCAATTAGACTTAACCATATTACCAAGAATAGAATTGATATTCTGAACAATCTTATCAAACTCCAAGCTGATGAAGTCCAAATTTACTTCTTGGTACTCTTGCTGGCGATAATTCTTAGCTGCTATTTGTGAATGGGACACGAGCTGGCAGCTACTATCGCTTGAACTTTTAGATTTATTGTCCTTTATAGTTTTCTTCAAAATACGGATCAAAACATTATAATAGTTGCCGAACATGATGGTTCTAAAAGTATTAATCTCTTCACTATAATTAATATTTTTCTGCACAATACTGAGATTATTTGTTAAATGAGTTAAAGCGATAGTAATCTCTAATACTAACTCTCTATAGATATTAAATAACGAAATTAAATTGCGCTCAGTAACTGCTTGATACTCCATTCCTTCAATAAAATTAGGAACAATATTATTAATTTCATATCTAAAGAAAGAACTTTCAAGCCAATGAAACAATAATTTTAAAAGATCGTTTTTCCACAAAACAAAAGTATTGTTTATCTTTGTATATTCACTATACTTGAGGCAAGTTCCAATAAACTTGACTGTCCATAATTTAAACTTTGCATATTCTATAATTATTTTATCAACAGTATTCCTATCTGACTTGTCTAAAATGAGGTACTGATTCTTTAAAATTTCCACCAAGTAATTAATTATAGTTACTATTCTGGAGCTGTTTTCAAATAACAGATTTCCTAGTCTATCAAAGAATCCAGTAGCAATATGCAAATAGCACTGCAAAAAATTTATCTGGGCTAGAGATAATGACTGATCCTTTGGAAGTTTGATTATTTCTTCAAGTTTTTCTATAAATATCATATAAACATAAAAGGCTAAATTAGGACTTATATCATTTGTGATCGTATCAATTACCATTATTTTGATTTCCATGTTTTTAGTCTTTGATAGAATATCCAGTATATCTGAAATTATTTTTAATTCAGGTTTTCGAGAAACTTCTTCATACTCTAAAAATGAAAAGTGAGGCGGAAAATTAACACCCAATGTAGATACCAAAAACGATGCATAATTACCGAAACTATTCATCTGACTTTTCGATTCAGATGCTGAGTCTGGATCCACCAAAAATGGCTTAATCAAATCTTTAATAATTTCAGTGGCTAACAATACCCCTTTTGATGGTCTTTTGATGCCCATTTTGAAAAAACTTCTGACTTTATTACGAAAAAATTTCTGACCTTTAACCAAAACCTCGGAATCGTTTAAAATAATTTCAGTGAATTCAATATTGAAATCCTTTTCTAGCCTTTCTTTAATGACTGGAAGCGTATACACAAAATTCCAGAACATTAGGTAATCCCTTTTCACAATATTATAGTATTCAGGATTTGTAATGCAAAGAAAAATAATCAAAAATTGCTCTTTTGCTGCTGCTAAATCCATGATAGCCCTAGACATCACAGAATTAACATCATCGAATCCAAAGGTATCAACTTGGTGAACTAGTTTGATCAATTTTTCAAACAACTGAATCACGGTAGCAAAATGGATAAAAATATACTTATTGGATAAAAGAGTACTTAAACCTTGATCAATAATAGATGAATACCACCTAGCCAGAATTTCTATACCAAAAGCAAAAATAAAATGAGAATATTTAGTTAACCCAGGATGCCTTAGCACTGCAACTGAAAAATTTATGATTTCTTTGTAACAAGAGGAATCGGAACCTCTCAAATATGAATAAATTGTATCTATATAGATTGAAAAATCTTGAGTCTCTATAAGCCCCTTCTTGTAAAATATATGATCTTTCGTTAATACTTCATCACTAAAAAACCAAGAGAAGGAGCTAAAAAATCCTATTGAATCTTTGGCAAAAATTTGAAGAGCTAATTGAAATATGTGTCTACTTATATAACCTTTAAAGGTTAAAACACCGATATTAGCTTTGGTTTCTTTGATAACTGGATTCAAGACACTTAGTTTCGAGATAATTTTCTGATATGAAGACTTATCAATAATATTTTTAAGAACAACATCAATATCAGCTTTGTTTATGGCACTCAACGCAATATAATATTCGTAAGATGGAACAGTTTCATAATTGTCAATGTAATATTTAAGCAACGGAGCAAACAATTCTGGAACCAAATTTAATCCGTACGCCAAAAGATCAATTTTGGAAAGTTCGATTATCAGGATAACATGACGTGATCCATCATGACTAAAACATATATCTTTAATATTTTCGAATATTTCTTTAGCATATTTTATGCAAAATATGACTAGTTCTTGAGATCTATCGTGCTTCGAAATTACATGAGCGCAGGAGAGCAAATTAGAATATAATTCTAAGATTAAATACTTGTCATCTATCAGAACATCAGGGTTTGGAGTAACCATCAATTTAAGTCTGGAACAAATTTTCAATTCTAAAGCACTAAAGGATCTTTTTGGAGAATTAGGTTCATCGGTTGATTTTTGAGATAAAGAAATATTATGATGATTATTCTCTGATATTTTGGAAGTATCAGCATACATAAAATTAGCTAAAAGTCTAGAGTTGCAAAGAAGATACACAGAAATAGGCCTGTAGTTTAAAAATGTGACTTCTGGAGATAATGCATACCAATTCATAAAAATTTGTTCAAAATTCTTAAGCAGATGCCTAGACTCTATGTATTTTTCTGGATTTAAAATTAGCCAATTTTTTATGGCAGTAGCAAAGAAATATCCAAGTACTTTCAATAAACGGGAAACATTTTTACCACTTGCACGAAGCGGTTGCGATAAAGACTGAAGCTCACCCAATAAATCGGATATGTCGACTTTGGCGTAAGTTATGATCTCTAAATAGCCACACATGATTCTGGAATCTGATATAAGAAATAAGATATCCTTTTTCACGTATTCTATTGGGGAAGCCTTAATAAAAGATAAAAGCCTCAATTTATAAATGTTTAGGAAGGCTTTCTGGTCCACCAAGGAGAGAAGAGAGATCACATGTTCAACATAGTCGTCATTGACAAATGCAAGACTCATCGGGATATTGACAGTTACTTCTGGGTTGTACGTAGACAAGACAATATTGGTGAAGTATGTTGATTTCACGCTTACCAAGATCTCTAAAAGACTGATTAACAAACGCGTGTCGAAAACCACGTTATACTTGTGAACATGCTTTATCGCACTTGTGGCAAAACAGTCAAACCCCTTTAATATAAGCATTACTTCGTTGTTATTCTTGAATTTCTTTAGAAGGGCATCAAACTCGGTAAGCATAGGAATTATGTCGTTTTCCTTAACAAATAAACAGAACTGATTGCATGTGAGAGTGAATAGCTTATCGGCCATGGCACTCGCAGCAGGAACATTGTTGCGGACGAAGGTGTTTAATATGTCCTTGAACTTGGAGAACGTGGCTTTGAGGATGACCAACCTTGTTGACTTGATGATGGCATTATTTGTGGAGATCGACGAATTGGATATGGATCTTGTGCTGCCGGTCTGTCTTCTGAAAGAATTGCTGCCTATTGTGGAGGACATCGTTGTACGTATGTTGTTGTTCGAAACACAAAGATTAGGTATCTGGGATAACGCTGCCAGCAATTGTATTCTCTACTGTACCACTATCGTTATGTTTGTTGGCTAGTATTTATGTTCTAGTTGTGCTGTTGTATTTGTGTATTTTAGAAGTCCATACGAGTGAAATTCCTCATAACTGCAGGCCTTTCATGATACATATGGCTATCAGCAATATTCATGATTATGTTATTTTCAGCTGAAAGAATCAATGCACAGATAACCGAGATGTTTTCGCAATTATTGCAGCAAAAGCCAGTAGAGAAAGAGAAGCGTACGAGCCATGGTGTTCAGGTTACAAGCAACGTCTATGATAGAGGTGTTTAGGTGCAGCGTTGTACTTATGTTTGGTGTTGCTTTTTTTCACTTTTTGCAACCCGTAATTAAAATATTACAATGCGCTCTTAGTTTTTGCTGGCGCACCGCAAAATACTCATAAGTTTTCAAAAATACACTCACAAATACTCGTATAATACTTGAGTCATGAAATGAAATACCCTGTCGGCACTCCGTAGCAGCCTCTGTGCCAATATCAAAAACGCTCCGGTACCGGAGGCCTCCAAAAATGGCGCCAAACCCTACTGAATCGATAGCTCCAGCGACATCTTACACACTTATCTACACGCGTCGCCCATCAGCAGCCACAATTTTTCTTTGCACGTGATTTCCAATGCGTATATACGCGTCGGAGATGTTCAGAAACTGTGGTCATCGCTAAGGAGTCCTGAAAAACGTAACATGGTATAAGTCTTGCTCCAAAGCCACCACCACAATTGCAAGACTGGTCAACTTGGCTCGTAGTTGACCCTGGTGGCTGCCCGTAGCATGTGCTCCACAGTTTGTGTCAAGATGGCTCTGGGACACATGTTTAAATGTGTGTGTTTGGGTCGTAGCCTGGAGTGTTGTATCGTCAAGATCCAGGTTGGCTCGAAGAGTGTCGAATCATATACACACCTTTTGGAAAGTGTGTTCTCCACAGTGACAAAATGTTGCCATTTATCTGCTGATACTCGATCACTTTTCGGCGGTACCCTGTAGCAAGTCCATAATGGCTTATATACAAAGTACAGAGCATCAACAAGGACTGCCGGAACCATGGACAAGTGGATATCTATCCTCATTTTCTGCTTGCATCGCTATTCTTGGTTCTGTATCAAGGAATTAAGGCTGGGCAAAGGAAGCAGGATAATTGTGGTGTAGACCTGTTCTGAAATTTCGGCATCTACATCGCTGTATGTTTGTGGGTATAAAGACCCTGAATTCCCTCGCGATAAACTTCTTCTCTTGTACCAATCATATTTTAGTCAATAAGAAAAGTTGCTTACATATAAATCTCTCCACATAGCAGTAAAGGGAAAACCGACAATACCCGTTGAAACATCTTGATAAATAAACATGTCCAGTGAAAAATTAGATAAAATTTCCCACTTGGAGGAATCCGTCAATTTCGAAACGGACCTCACCGTGTTCGACGTTGGCTTGTCTGACGAAAAAATCGAAGAAAACTTAAAACTTTTGTTGGAAGCTGAACCTTCCTTGGAGAGCCACAAGGATTCGTTGTACGTAGGTGCCATTCTTGCCAACGACAGCGACCAGGTGACCGAGGAGCACAGGTATCTCTACTCCGATGAGATTCTTGCAAAGCTTGCAAATGAAGAAAAGCACCCAATTACTTCTCAGCCACCATACTTGTTCCTTTTGGCATTGTCTGCTGCTTTTGCTGCCGTTAATTTTGGTCATGATGAGTCAGCTGTTGGTGGTGCCCAACTTCAATACATCAAGGAGTTCAATATCACAAATTCAAACATCCAGGGTTTAGTCAACGCTAGTCCATATTTGACTGCTGGTCTTTTGGGTTCCCCATTAGCTATCTATTTGGATAAATACTTAGGACGTCGTGTTATCATTTTCTTATCCTGTATTTTTGGTATTGCTGGCTCTTTATGGCAAGCATTCTCTCACAGCATGGGCTCTCTATTGGCGGCTAGATTGTTTTTGGGTATTGGTATGGGCTTGAATTCTGCAATTGTTCCAATGTTGATCGCAGAGTGTAGTCCTCATAAAGTCCGTGGTGTTTTCTTGGTTCTTTGGCAAACATTTGTTGCATTTGGTGTGATGTTAGGTTCTATTTTCAACAGAGCTTTTGTGGGTATACCAGGCTATACCTCTTGGAGATTAATGATCGGTGCATCTTTTGTGGCTCCTGTAATTGTTGCTGTATTAATGTTTTTCATTCCTGAATCCCCAAGATATTTAATCACTGTTAATAAATATGAATCATCTTTGAAATCTCTTATAAAATTGAGAAGCCATGAAGTTATCGCTGCTAGAGATTTCTATAAATTATATCAATCTTTGAAAAAGCAAAATGAAATCGAAAAGATCTCTATAGCCGATCAAATCAAATCATTCTTTGTGAAGAAAAACTTGCGTTTTGCCTTCCTCGTATCTTCTTTCAATATGTTTATGCAACAATACTGTGGTGTTAACATCTTGGTCGGTTATACTACCACTATTTTGGTCCAATCTAACATAGATAGTACCACTGCTATTGCGGGTAGTATTGGTATTGGAGGTGGTTGTTTTCTCGCCACTTTCTTTTCATCACAATGTATTGATCGTTTTGGAAGACGTCCAATGTTATTGGTAACTTTCCCACTTTTAGGCATTTGCTTATTCTGGCTTGGTGGTTCCTTATATTTGGAAGACAGTATTAAAAGATTAGGATCCGGGTTAACCGCTATGTACGTGTTTGTCATTGTGTTTGGTTTTGGTATTGGACCTATTTCTTGGACTTATAATGCTGAAGTTTACCCAATGAATGTTAGAACTCTTGGTGTTGCGTCTGGTTTAACTATTAACTGGGTACTTGATTTTGTTCTTTCAATGACATGGCCTAAAATGTCCTCTTCAATGGGTACAAGTGGTGGTTTATTTTTCTATGGTGCCTGGAATTTATATGCTGTATTTTTTACTTTCTTTTTTGTTCCAGAAACTAAAGGGTTAACATTAGAAGAAATCGAAACTGTCTTTTCTAAAGGTTGTTTGGAATATGCTAAAGGTAATGTTAAAAAATTATTGAGAAAATAGCACTTTCCGAAATTCATTATTCTTTTTTTTACTTTCTATATTTCTTAAATCAACAATTACTTTATTATTCATAAAACAAACAGTTCTGTTTATTTGTTGTAGCAACTCCACTTATCAAGTTATTAAAAATAATAATTTTCGAAATGAAGTTCCTTTTTTTAACATTTCAAGCTTACATTCTGTCGGCATATTCGGATTTCCGGGAATTTATGTGAAATTATCAGGATTTTCCGAAATCAACAATAGATCATGTTTTTTAAAATATATGGATAGCTTCATTCGTGTTCGACAACCAGAAACTGTAATCAATGAATAAATACATTAGAACAATTATGAAATTTGTAATTAAGTCAAATGTAATAATGTAAAGCGAAAAAAGCCAAAGAGAATTATAAAACTAAAGTAAATATAGAAAGGTAAGGCGGGTGAATTTAATTGCGATATTTTTTCAGTATATTATTCATTACATAAGCCGTGTTAATTTCCTTCTTTGTTCCCGGTATATTGATCAGATTATCCAATTGTTGTGATTTCTTCTGCTTCCTTGGCTCTTTGTCTTGATCTTCCAGAAGTACTATCTCTCCATCTGCTTGTCTGGTTGCTTCCATGCGCAGTTGTTGTAGTTGTTGTATTTGCTGCATGTACTGCCATTGATAAGCACATTGAAGCTTATAAATATAGTTTGAATATTGCGCAGAGTCCCAGTGGTGTGCTCCACTCTCATTATTCCCATCAACCATTTTCTGAGAGCTTCTATATTGATTGATGATATCTGTAATTTTCTTTGATTTTTCTACTTTTTCCACTTTTCCACGTCTCGTGCTGCATTCAGGGTTTTGAGATTCTTCAATAATGCCCGATAGAGGTTTTGGATGAATGCAAAGCGGTGAGGGTGCTTTTACTTGAATGTTTTCTGGTTCTTCAACAACGGCTAAAATAGTGGCTGCAATTTCTTTGTCAGCTGCTTGTAGTGTGGTTGATGATCGATCAGGGATTTCACCTGAAATCGGCGTTTCTTCACGGACAGCAGCTTTAATTATATTTACAAACTGCTCTTGACTTGCTTCTTGCACTATTGGCTCATCTTTCGTAGATAATGCTCCCTTTATAAGTTGTTTCCTTTTTTGTCCTTTGATCACCTGTTGCTCATATGTCTGCCTGAATTTTCTTTTCAGCTGTTCCTTTTCTTCAGCACTTAACGGTTTTGGTCCCAGTTGCTGGTTGGTTTCTTTGTCTATGTTATATTCTTCTTCCGTTGTTATCAGAATAAAGCCATCGTCACTACCCCCACTTCCATAGCTGCATTCACTCTCATTATCAGCCTTGTCTTCGACATCTAAAAGATAATCTGGGTTTTCAAGTTTTATTGTAGTATTGCCAACTTCATCGGATATATCCGGTTCCAATAAGTCTACAGGCCTCAATACTATTGTTCCGTAGGTGTCATCCGCATTCTCTCCTAAATACATCACTACTTTTTGAAAATCTCCTTGTATCTGTTCATTGATGTTTTCAACTTGATTATCTACATGATTGGTCTTATCTGACAAGATTGATATTTGTGCGGAGTTATTTACTTCCATTCTTTGTCCGTGCTTCTTGTGTTCAATTTGAAAATAGAAATTACTGTTATCTTCTTTATCTTCAAGTTTATTGTCTTTGATCAATTTCCAAATAGCATTTTCACGTTTGGCATGCTTGCGCTGGGGAGCATGAATTGTTCCCAATTTCGTCCTTCGATATCTACAAATTGATTTCAATATGTATTTGAAAGCTTTCCAGGCTGGGACTGCTATCTGATGCAGTATGCAGAGTTCTTTAAACATGACAAATACCAATGAGCAGATGACCATTGAAATGAAAAGTAATTTATATGACAAAAGAATTTGCACAGCTTTTTCCGCAGCTAAGATCTCTGTACTATCTAAGCTGGTAATTTTATCTTGCTTTTTTAAAGTATTATTAGTATTTTTAAGGGTTTCATTGTTCTTGTAGGAAAACTTATTTTCTGATTTAAAAAAATGATGTAGCTTCACTGAATCATTTTGCAATAAATGTTTTAGTTTTTTCGATGTCATATTTTCGTAGTGGTTTTTGAATGTGGTTTGCAAGTCATCATATAAATAACATATTGCGGGTCGTTTTACTGGGCTTTGTATTCTCGTGATAGTTCTGTCTGGCTCGATCATGTGTATTGTTTTTGAGCTCATATTCCTAATGTTGTTGGCTCCTTTTGCTCCACAGAATGAAAAATAGTCAAGAGTTAAAAAGCAAATGCTTTCTTTGGTGAGCAGCACCACATAATAATAAGCTTTTGTTTGTAAATATTTATTGGCGCTTTGTGCTACTAATGCAGGAGTTGAAGCATATAAAGAAATATCTGTTTTTTTTTTACAATTATGGTCAATTACATTATCGTCATTTCTAGTTGAATTGGTCTCCCCAATACATAACAGCCTATCGTGATTAACTTGTATTCTTGGAATGAAAAGTGAGAGAGCATATGAAAGCTTGGAAATAACTTCAGCAAATCTCATTGTTTGTTGCTGCAATTATAATAGCTAATTATGATCTTGAAAACAAAGGTATATGCCTCACTTTTAGCTTTGAAGGTATATGGGGAATATTAAATAATACTAATTAAAAAAAAAAAAAACGAAAATAGCAAAAGCAGAACTAGAGTGTATTAAAGTGATTTACCAAAATATGAATTCTGTTATTTTAGTTATAGCATTGCAGACTATTTGTTAGTTATGGCTATTTTAGCTTACTTTGTTTATATTTACTTTTTGATTTTGACACAGACGCGCTTTTTTATTTTTTTTTTATTTACTTAATTAAGAGCTTAATTAAGCTTTTCACGCATCACAAGAATGCGTATTAAGAATACTATTTTAATGACAATCAAACGGAATTAGCCATTCCATTATTAGTCTTTCTTTGTATTACTCACACGTAGTGACACTGAAGAAATAAAATATAATAAGAAACAAGTAAATATGTAAAGCGTTTAATATAATAATTAGTTATCTTTTTCTGTTATTGAAACATCGACTTTTTGCGAAGGCTTGATTTTGGATCTTTTGTTAAGTTTCCAGACTAGATACTCTGCAGAATGATTAAGAGTATGAGCAGTAACATATTTTTCTTCTTTAGGATGGTCAGGATGATCATGAAGCTTGAAATCTTCTGTTAATATATCCTTCGATGATTCCTTCTTACTTTCACTCTCATTGTCGTCTATTTTTCTTTTTTCGCCAGCATTTTTGTTGTTATTGGTTATAACATATTTGTTCAAAGCTGGAGAAATTTTACTTGAGATAAACGCTGGTGGAGAGTTATACCACAAAAAGTTATCATTACTATATTTTTCATTCAGGGACTTTTTCAAGGACTCTACCAAATATGAACCATCAGATTCCTTATTTAATAATTTTCTTTCCATACCTGCCAGTAACTCATACGTATAATAAGCAGTATCAATAATTTCTCCTACTCTATAACTTGTATTTTCAGTAGTCAAATATGGGTAAGTATTTGAAAGATATTCGTTATTTGACGAATATAGATTATTATTGCTAACCTTGATTGGCTGAATCATTTGGCTTTGCTGCTGCTGTTTCTGTATCTGCAATTGCTTCTGTTGATGTCTATTGTACTGCTGCTGCGCAATTAAATACTCTGAACTTGGAGCTGGCTGTCTAATATATCCTGATTTATTATTATTGGTGCTGGCTGATTTGCTAGGAGTAATTCTTCCGATGGTTGAGGTAGATGAATGAGAGTAATCGGAGCCATTAATGGCTGTTATAGAATTTCCAGCACCAACATTATTATTCATTGATAATGCGTTGCCATTATTCCTTATCGAATCGATTCCAATTGTGGAGGAGACACTATGAGCTGTATTACTTGACGCTAATAATGTTGAATTATTTGCCATTGCAGAAACTAATTTCTTGAACTTTTTTACAATAGTAGGATCTGTAAAATCTATTGGTTCTGGATTCGATGAATTTGTTTGTAATAGAGAACTCGTTGAATAAATCGGCACACCACCTGGGCCAGGTGAATCTGTACCTGAATTATTAGCAAGTGTGACCAACGCTTCACAAATTATATTACCATTGGGAACTTGTTTTTGCAATAGATCCAACGTCTCATCAGATATATACTTGGTATTTGGAGTGGTTGAATATTGATGCGATTCGTCTTTTAAATCTTGTGGCCTCAAATAGACCATACCTATTATAGGAGGTGCATTTGGATGACCTAAAGTAGGTTGCTCAGGAATCGGATCCGAATAGGTAGCACTTGGGTCTAACATGTATTTCAAGGGACTTTCAAGCTTGTGAAGAGATCTTAGGTGTCTCAAGGAAATATAAAAGTCATCCAAATTTTTAACCTCATCGGGCATTGAGTATTTCCAAGATCTGATTTTGTTGAAAGATTTATCAGAGTCTGTGTAACGATATTCACAAACAAATACAGGACCATCGAATTGAACTAAAGGATTACTTCTTTGGAATCTTGTGATAAAAGATACAAAACAATCGGCAACAATTTCTTCTACTAAATGGTCTCGATATTGGTTACTTTTAATAACTTCATTAGGATAAAATAATCTGTCCGACCGATGAATGGTTTGTTCAGGTCTATAATACCAATTTACGTTCATCCATATCTGATTTGAAGGGATATCCTTCCATAATAAGAATATCTGCCCAACGATTGGTTTGTTTATATCATTAGGATTATAAATTAATACCCAATCACCAATTTTGTAAAGTTTGTTATTCTTCTCCACTGACTCCAAAATAGTTCTAGTCTTATCCTTAATTAAATATTCAGAATTTGGTATCTCCATTTCCTTTGCTATGATCTCGTGGACTTTTTGTTCATAAAAAAATGTATCAGCGATCATTTGAGAGTTTGGAGGATAATAAGTTTTAGCATTGTGAAACATCAACGTCAAGTCGGAAATGAACTCATCTAAATTATTATACATCTTTTGACGTATTCTGGATCTTATAATGTCCAAAGATAGTGGTTTATTAATGATTCGATAATATTCTGGGAGCTTTTTTTGGTCGGGCAATTTATCAAAGTAAATACGAACGATTTTGCCTTGATCATTCTTAACTTTCTTCATTGATTTTAGAATGTTTTTGATTCTCTGCTCAAAAGGCTTATCAACTACAGGAGGTTTTCCTTTTTTACACCAAGCGTCAAAACTAATTTTTTCAAAATCAAGGACTTGTGATGAGGCATTTGCAGAAGACATTGGGATCTTATTTTGCGATGCAGAAGAACTTAAGGCTGAAAGTGTTGCAATTTGCTGTTTGGGAGTTATAGTAATGGATTCATTGCTTCCTGCGTTAGATCCTGTGTTACTTTGGTCATTGATATTTAATCCGCTAGACATTTTTTTTTTTGGGAAGGTATTGATAAACGTTTATTATTATTCTGATCTATACCTTTCAAATAACGCTATGTTTATTATGTCTAGCTAAGACTATGTAATCTAATAAATAAATCTTCCTGTTATTTTTTTCAAATAACCGCCTGCGAAAATTTTCTTGTTCGAATTAATCTTTACTCCATGTGCGTGCGCATACAAAAATAATTAATTTCTATATAATGCGCATAGATGCATATACATGCAGATACCATATGAGAAGAACTTTACAAGGTATTCCTGATATAAACCGTTGGATGCCAATTATCTGAAAGAACCTTGTAGATTTCCGATATAGTGTAACGGCTAGCACGGTTCGCTTTCACCGAGCAAACCCGGGTTCGACTCCCGGTATCGGAATTTTTTTTTTAATTTCTTTTGTCAAGATTATAGTAGCATAAAGAAAATAATTTGTTTTTCCTTCTAGTAAAATATACTAGATCATCTAATATTCAAGAGATGACATTGATGATTGATCATTTGAAAAGTATACTAGTTTGGTGTGAATAAAATAAATAAATTCTCTATTATTGTTATATTCAAGAATAAAAATGGAAAGCAATGCATATTATATCCCATGTGTCAAGGTGGTTGATAAATCCAAGCTTCAAACAATTCGTAAGCAGCTTGAATCGATGAATCTATTGAACCAGTCTTATAAGAAATACATTCAACAAGGTATTCTATTCACTGATGTCACACAAACAAGGACAAGCAGCAATCACAATCAAGGATCTACGTTTACAGATGAGAAAATAGACGATTTTATAAATATAATAGAGTGTTCGGGCTTAGAAAAAACAGGTGTTGACTATTTGAAATCACTTTCAAAAGATAAATCCGTGAAATTCGTAAATTACAATTTATCGCATGCAACCGATCACCTTATTAGCACATTGAATCCAAAAGGGATAATTGAAGAATTTGTCTCTAACTATCTTTTAAGTGTTGATAAATTTGATCTTTTTCAGGTAGTGAAAGGATATATTCCGAAGAAATATACTCTTTATGAACCATTGATTTTATTTAATAATTCTAACACATTTGAACATGAAATTTGGGATATTCAGATTTTTTCTGAAATTGATAAAATTGATTTTTATGAATGCCTTTTGAAAATTCCTCAATTTTCCAATAAATATACTTGCATCGCTGTTAATCTGCCAATCCCATTAGAAGTGAATGTGAAAAGATTGCCTTTGAAGATCCAGCCGATCTATGGTAATTTTGGTAAGTATTTTAACTCTTCCACGGCATCATCAGAAAAAAAATTGAAAATACCGTTATCTGTTATGGAAAATCCAACGGAGGATGATTTGCAAGATAGTTTATGGTGTCATACTATTCAGAATGGAATCCATCAGTATTGGCCACCATTACACGTTATGTTTTCTAGAGGTAATATTCATGAGAAGCAAAGAATTTTGAATACTTTTAAAAATGTTAGAGGAAACGATATTGTTGACTTATATTGCGGTATTGGTTATTTTGCATTATGTTATTTGAAAATGGAGTGTGATCACATATACTGCTGGGATATCAACCCTTGGAGCATTGAGGGTTTGATTCGTGGTTGCAAGGCTAACGGTTTTAAATATCGCGTCATTCGAGAAGATGATGAATTCGATTTATTAGAAGATGTTGAAAAAAATAAAAACGTAAAAGCTTTCATTTTCCACGAAAGTAATAAGAAAGCCGTAGAAAGGCTAAAGAAGGCAGGTCCGTTGAAATTAGCACATATAAACCTTGGCTATATTCCATCATCAAAACATTCATGGCCAACTGCTTCACAATTGATTGCTGAGCATTCAACTATTACTACGATGGTTCACATCCATCAAAACGCAATGGAGAATAGAATAAATGAATTTTCTAATTATGCTACCCACAAATTCGACAGGTTAATGACAAAATACGAAGAGAAAAGGAATGAAGAAAAAAACGATCGTAATAGTCAAATTGAATCGAACTTAGATGAAGTCGAGGAGGGTGAAGATGAGAAAGGAGATTACAACTACGCTATTTCTGACGACGAGGACGAAACTTATAATAAGGAAAAGTCGCATAAAAAGTGGAGTGTGAAATGCTGTAAAATTGAAAAAATCAAAACATACGCCCCTGATATCTGGCATATCTGTGTTGACGCTGAAATTTCAAAGCTTTGAAAAGCCTATAGTAATTAATTATTAAATGAAATGAAAGTTTATATCAACAGGTTGTTAATGCTAATTTTTTGAAGAAAAAGTAGGTCATGCGAAATGGAAGATAGGCATCATCAATTTGGCCTCTAATCAATCGCATAATGCAGAAACACCCTTGCTTCTTCTATTAAATCACCTTGAACACCAGAGCCGTTAGTAGACTATTTTTTTGATTTTTTTGGGAATCATTTTTTGTTATAGACATAGTTTCTGATGCAACCCACACTGTTTTTTAAATGAGTAAGTGATATCACACATGTATGTCAGTTAGTAGATATTTTCAGAAGCTGTAACGTAGGAAATGAGAGAAGAGTCTTGCATAAATACGACTTCATTTTAGAAAGAATACACGAGTAGACAAAAAAAATATGGACGAGACAGGAATCGAACCAGTGACCTCTCGCTTGCAAGGCGAGCGCGCTACCAACTACGCCACACGCCCATAGTTTAATTTTTATCTTTAGGCAAAAAACCAACTATTTGTGAGGAGTGAAAAACCACGAATGCTGCAGTGCTGCATAACCAATTTGAATTTAAAGCACGTGACAGGCACGTGATGGTTTATGTGCATGATTCTGAAAGAAACATTTGTAGATGTGATAACACTTGCCGGTTTTACACGAGCATCACCCCTCACACAACTTGTGAAGAATCGGAATTACTGTTTAGGTAACTCGAGAATAAGATTGTTAAAAGTAAATCACTTGAAGGATCAGAAGTGATTGGAGTTTACTTTTGTGTGT
>JNFU01000001.1:1250816-1287996 GCA_010994365.1 Saccharomycopsis schoenii | reverse complement strand
GAAGAGTTTAAATCAATGAAGAACGAATTTAATGAGAAATTTGATAAACTCTTCAAATGTTTAGAAGCTCTAAATTTATCTAAAAAAGATGATACAGTTATTATTGATGAAAGTAAGAATAGTGTTTCTACTAGAGCAGATGATCCTAACCAAATCATCGGAAACACCAATCCTTCTTCACAGTTTATTCTCTTTAAATGGTATGTTTTAAGTAAGCATTAAGTAATTTAGTTGTGTGTTCTTTCTTTTATCTCTTCTTGATATTATTCGTATTATTGTTATTGTATTTTTCACTTGTTATATTCTAATGTTTTCGTCGTGAAACGTAATATTCGCCTTCTTTCTATTGGTCTTATACTTGCATATATACGCGTCATCATGCATATTATATGTTTGTTTGTTATAATTTTATATTATTATTATTATATTTTTCATATTGTTATTTCTTAGGATATAGCTGCTATATATTGACACAACTCGAAGAGCTAGTATTTCGTGGACACCTTTGCCAGTTCCTTAATGGCATACATGAGCTAGATAATGTTGAAAAGCAGAGAAAATACATGGTTCGCGAGAGAGTTTTCGAGAGGTTGCTGCCACCTTCTTTTGGACTTGTTTTTGGGCACATTTTTCGGCTTCTCTCAGCGTCAAACCCAAAAAGAGTCAGAGTGCGTGCAGCTTAGTATGAGGAATGAGATCCCACAAGAAAGTGTGGCGCACGCATAAATTATTCAGCCTTAGTCTGGATTGCGAAATATTCACATAAGGGCTCACGTAACCACAGTTATACCATTATTAATAGTAATACCAACCGCTGAAT
Organism: Saccharomycopsis schoenii; assembly: GCA_010994365.1. NCBI lineage: Eukaryota > Fungi > Ascomycota > Saccharomycetes > Ascoideales > Saccharomycopsidaceae > Saccharomycopsis > Saccharomycopsis schoenii. The sequence goes on along the minus strand of JNFU01000001.1, from coordinate 1,287,176 downwards.
GAGTGTAGAATGCTGAAATTGTGGAAATGGTATATAAGGGGCTTCATTTCCATTTAATAATTCAGGTTTCCTGTCCAGTATTTAACTGTAAGCGTTTCGTTTGCTTGTACTTTACCGCTAATATTCTATCTAATTTCCCACCACAAAGCTCCCCCAGTATCACCACTGATGGCAGGCCTGCGGTAACAGGTATCTGTTTTTTTCTTTAAAGTTATGATCGTCAACCCCACGCATGGCGGAAGATAGGGTAACGTCTTAGTCTGACCTTTGCCGATATTAAACAATCTAGAGCCCATCTCTATCGTTGCACAGTCTGCGGGCAACGCTAATCATTATTGATTTGAACAAATGTTCTCCACCAGTTCTGCTAAAGACTTGGGTCCACATGCCGTTGCTGGCCCAGCCCTTAATTTTGAAAGGAAAGGGATGTTATTGCTTATTACTGGCGTGAAGTTCACATTGGGAATATGGTATTGCAGTTGCTGCTCTGGCCAACGCCGGCTTTGTCGACCAGATCCAGAAAGTGTGGATTTTCTGGTGAGCAAATATTCCCCGAGCTGGGAGATTGAGTAGAAGAGAAGTATGCTAATTAGGTTTATGACTGCGTTCGTCTCGTTTGGGATCTCCAACAAGGTTATTTTAGTTATTGGAACCAAAACGAAGTTATTGATGAATCGAACCACGCTCAAGTTGCTTTCCAACCGTGGGGGTGGCTAAGCGGGCGAGGACGTAAATGTGAGTCTCAGCTAGCCTTATCGGGCATGCGCGATGGCGTACGCGCACGCGCGACCGTTGGCCAGCTTGATAAGGACGTTATCTGCATGCTAATATCCTCGTACTATTGTTTTGGATTGAAACAGATGAGGGCGTTTATTGTACTTTGTATTGAGATATGGTCTATTTATATAGGGGAAGTTTCTGTGATATTGATTACATAAAGATAAAAGAGTCATTTTCAATGAGAGGGATATTCCCTCTATCGGGCATGGGTTATGGCCCAGCTGCATGCGATAAATTACAAAGAAAAAAGAGCATTGACTCATTCGGTGAGAGAAAAAACTATCAGGTTTTCTGTATTTCCAAGGATGGAAATGTCTGTTATCGCTCGTTTCAACTTCTTATTTCTTTTTTTAGTTTCGCTGTGCAATGATGTCGCTTCTCCATTGAGCGCCTTGATTTCTGGTTTTCACTATAAATATTGGGATGATCCCATAGGCACTCTGGAAATTAAGGCAACTTCTGTATTCCTTTGTAGCTTGCTTTTTCTCAGTAAACAATCTCAAATTTTAATCTACTAATACTCAAGAAAATGACGTACTCTACTAACTTGCTTGTGGAAGAGCCTATCTCTTACGCAGATGACTGCATTGACAAAGCTTTAAACCTATCTAATCTCAACCTTGGAAGCGACCCAAGGCTCTCAGTGGCCGAAGATTTTGAGGATGAAGACCAGGCTTCTATTAGTCTGTCTTCTACAAATAGCGAGGATGTCATTAGCATTGCTGAAAAATTTCCTGTCGATTTTGATGAACAAAGCATCGCCAAATTGACTCAATTCAGAGAGCAAAATGTTCCATTTTTAGTTGCGAAAGAAAATCCTATTTTCTTTAATTGTTCTTCTCAAATTCCTTTGAATACAATAATCAAGGATTCTATCGCTGAATTTTTTGAGCAGAGAAGTATGTCGGCTGATGCTGAGTTTATCGTCTTTGATGACGTTGTCGAAAAGACAAGAGAATTATATGCCCAGCTTTTGGGCATCCCTAAGCAACAGAAGCACACCATTTGCTACACTAGAGACTCTTCTGAATCTCTTCACTTAATCCAACAGGCCTACAAATTCAAAGAGGGTGATACCATCTTGGTCTTGGACAATGAATTCCAGCACAACAATTTTAGCTGGCTAGGCTTTGCCAGAAGAAACTCTTCAGTAAATCTCAAGGTGATTGATACGAAGAATGATAAAAATTTTATTTTGAATAAAGAAACTATTAAACCTTACATTGACAATGATCCTTCAATTAAGATAATTTCTCTTTCTTTAACCATGTATCAGTCTGGTTTATACAATGATATTAAATCTATTACAGATTACTGTAATCCAAAAGGCATTAATACAATTGTTGACTTAACTCAAGATGTTGGGTTTCATGAATTGAAGGTCAAGGAGAATTTAGGTGATTGCTCTGCTGTTTTCTTTAGTACCTTTAAGGGCTTGTGTATTCCTCAAGGATTAGGCATTCTTTATATGAATGACAACTTCTTATCTGAATTTTGTTACGAAGTCCCAACTTTTGTTAATATTAAAGGTTTGAAAAGTTTTGATCAAAATGAATTGAAAGTCGATGCTTCTTATCCTTTGGAAGAAAACTTACACAAATCTTGTCAAATGTTTGAACATTGCAACAAACCAAATTTGCAGATTTATGCAAGTTACAAAATGTTGAACTACTTATTGAACGATTTGGAAATGCTGAAAGTTGAGAAATACTTGTTATTTTTAAGAAGAAAAATGGAAAAAACGTTATCTAAATATGATGGTTTAGAAGTTTTCTCTTCTGAATATAGCTCGGTTAATGTTGTAGTGACAAACATTAATAACCCGGAATGGTTCAAATACTTAAGAGAAAATCATTGCTATATTTCTCAGTTCAGGGAGATCACAAGATTTAGTATTGGTATTTATAACAATGTTGAAGATATTGCTAGATTGGAAAAATTATTAGATGATGGTGTTGACGAGCTTAAAATGCCTTTCACCGTTTAGAAGCTATCATTATGATTGGTGATTTTTGCTTTTATTTTATTTCATTGTACGACATAGCTTCGTCTTCTTCTATGCTAAGGTTCTGACTAATTATATATGTTCTATAAAAGTATTGTACGGAGTTTTACAACAGTACAACATTTATTATCATCCGGTTCGGGCATATTCATTTTTAAATCATTCATATATTGATAGATATTCATTAATTCGTGAAATTTGCAACATGTAGATGTTAACTTATGTCTAATCCAAAGGATATTCTGTATGTATGGTCTGTTCATAAAGTTTATGTGAAACTTCATAAAGATATGTGGATGAATCATATATTATATACAAGTCGATATAGCATGAATTATAGTAGTGATTATATTAGGATATCTTACAAGCATGAATGGGCTTTAATTTTCAGGGTAGCACCAAAAATTTAAATAAGCATTTATTGAAATTTCTGTAATGATGTTAATTGATTATTCGCTTTGTTTTCAAACAACTTCGGGCGTTTAAATTTTTTGAATCTCACATAATGCAATTTACAGAATAAGCGAAAATAACAGAATTCATATTTTGGTAAATCACTTTAATACACTCTAGTTCTGCTTTTGCTATTTTCGTTTTTTTTTTTTTTAATTAGTATTATTTAATATTCCCCATATACCTTCAAAGCTAAAAGTGAGGCATATACCTTTGTTTTCAAGATCATAATTAGCTATTATAATTGCAGCAACAAACAATGAGATTTGCTGAAGTTATTTCCAAGCTTTCATATGCTCTCTCACTTTTCATTCCAAGAATACAAGTTAATCACGATAGGCTGTTATGTATTGGGGAGACCAATTCAACTAGAAATGACGATAATGTAATTGACCATAATTGTAAAAAAAAAACAGATATTTCTTTATATGCTTCAACTCCTGCATTAGTAGCACAAAGCGCCAATAAATATTTACAAACAAAAGCTTATTATTATGTGGTGCTGCTCACCAAAGAAAGCATTTGCTTTTTAACTCTTGACTATTTTTCATTCTGTGGAGCAAAAGGAGCCAACAACATTAGGAATATGAGCTCAAAAACAATACACATGATCGAGCCAGACAGAACTATCACGAGAATACAAAGCCCAGTAAAACGACCCGCAATATGTTATTTATATGATGACTTGCAAACCACATTCAAAAACCACTACGAAAATATGACATCGAAAAAACTAAAACATTTATTGCAAAATGATTCAGTGAAGCTACATCATTTTTTTAAATCAGAAAATAAGTTTTCCTACAAGAACAATGAAACCCTTAAAAATACTAATAATACTTTAAAAAAGCAAGATAAAATTACCAGCTTAGATAGTACAGAGATCTTAGCTGCGGAAAAAGCTGTGCAAATTCTTTTGTCATATAAATTACTTTTCATTTCAATGGTCATCTGCTCATTGGTATTTGTCATGTTTAAAGAACTCTGCATACTGCATCAGATAGCAGTCCCAGCCTGGAAAGCTTTCAAATACATATTGAAATCAATTTGTAGATATCGAAGGACGAAATTGGGAACAATTCATGCTCCCCAGCGCAAGCATGCCAAACGTGAAAATGCTATTTGGAAATTGATCAAAGACAATAAACTTGAAGATAAAGAAGATAACAGTAATTTCTATTTTCAAATTGAACACAAGAAGCACGGACAAAGAATGGAAGTAAATAACTCCGCACAAATATCAATCTTGTCAGATAAGACCAATCATGTAGATAATCAAGTTGAAAACATCAATGAACAGATACAAGGAGATTTTCAAAAAGTAGTGATGTATTTAGGAGAGAATGCGGATGACACCTACGGAACAATAGTATTGAGGCCTGTAGACTTATTGGAACCGGATATATCCGATGAAGTTGGCAATACTACAATAAAACTTGAAAACCCAGATTATCTTTTAGATGTCGAAGACAAGGCTGATAATGAGAGTGAATGCAGCTATGGAAGTGGGGGTAGTGACGATGGCTTTATTCTGATAACAACGGAAGAAGAATATAACATAGACAAAGAAACCAACCAGCAACTGGGACCAAAACCGTTAAGTGCTGAAGAAAAGGAACAGCTGAAAAGAAAATTCAGGCAGACATATGAGCAACAGGTGATCAAAGGACAAAAAAGGAAACAACTTATAAAGGGAGCATTATCTACGAAAGATGAGCCAATAGTGCAAGAAGCAAGTCAAGAGCAGTTTGTAAATATAATTAAAGCTGCTGTCCGTGAAGAAACGCCGATTTCAGGTGAAATCCCTGATCGATCATCAACCACACTACAAGCAGCTGACAAAGAAATTGCAGCCACTATTTTAGCCGTTGTTGAAGAACCAGAAAACATTCAAGTAAAAGCACCCTCACCGCTTTGCATTCATCCAAAACCTCTATCGGGCATTATTGAAGAATCTCAAAACCCTGAATGCAGCACGAGACGTGGAAAAGTGGAAAAAGTAGAAAAATCAAAGAAAATTACAGATATCATCAATCAATATAGAAGCTCTCAGAAAATGGTTGATGGGAATAATGAGAGTGGAGCACACCACTGGGACTCTGCGCAATATTCAAACTATATTTATAAGCTTCAATGTGCTTATCAATGGCAGTACATGCAGCAAATACAACAACTACAACAACTGCGCATGGAAGCAACCAGACAAGCAGATGGAGAGATAGTACTTCTGGAAGATCAAGACAAAGAGCCAAGGAAGCAGAAGAAATCACAACAATTGGATAATCTGATCAATATACCGGGAACAAAGAAGGAAATTAACACGGCTTATGTAATGAATAATATACTGAAAAAATATCGCAATTAAATTCACCCGCCTTACCTTTCTATATTTACTTTAGTTTTATAATTCTCTTTGGCTTTTTTCGCTTTACATTATTACATTTGACTTAACTACAAATTTAAAATTTCATATTAACAGAATCATGCCAATATATTTACACACTTCACAATTCTTTTAACATATTATCTATCAACTGTGGTCGCTGACCAGTGGATCCGGATTTAATCATCTAAAGCTTGTTAAAAAGTGCTACTTTAGAAGTCCCCAAATTTAAATAATATTTAAACTAGCAATTGACTATGTACCATGACGTTTTGCAAGACCGTTTTTTTTCTTTTTCTTTTTCTTTTTCTTTTTTTTTTTTTTTTTTTTTTTTTTTTGAAAATAAAATTAACTAGAATAATCAATCGAAAAATGACACCTGACATTCAATCGTGACATCTTTCTAATTGATTTATATATATTAACAAACAAACAACAAATATTAAATAGCTTTCTATTTATAATTTGAATATAGAAAAATAATGTCACATGACCATTATAGAGATTATGTGGAAGAGAATCACAATCATCATGATCACAGCCATGGAGAAGATGGCCATGATGACGCTGATCACGTTCAAGCAATTCCCACAAGTGGTGCACTGAACTTAGTTAACCAACTAGATTTAAATAATGTGAAGGCACTTAATTGCTTTCAGAATAATGAAGACTTAGGAAAAGTATTTGAAAAATCCTTAGATAGCAATAACGACGAAAAATTCCTTACACTTCCGATGATTTCATCTGATACAATTGATCCTCAACTAATTCTAGAAATACCATTTTTAAATAGTTCAGTAAAATTGTATTCTATAATTTTGCGTACAGGATTGAATTCACATTGTGGGAAGACCATAAAAGTGTTCAAGAATAAATACGGAAAAATCGATTTTGATAATGCTGAATCCTTAAAGCCTGATTTTATTCTAAAGCATCCAAACATTGGGATACAGACGAATGATCAATATGAAAGAAGAACAGATACATTTGTTGAACATCATTTACCTAGATATTTATTTACTAATTTAACTTCAATAACATTGTTCATAGAGGATGTATACAATGAAGAAAACGGTGGGGCTGAAAACAGTGATGAAGATGATGAAGATAGCAGAATACATTATATTGAGCTTAGAGGAGAATATAGAAAGTTATCTAAGGATCCTTTGATTACAATGTATGAAGCAGCTGCTAATCCTGCTGATCATGCAAAATTGAAAAATAATTTGGAAGAATTGGGAACTAGTAACTCAATGCTGAGTTAGATGACGGATCCGTGGTACAGAAATAAATATATAAATCGCATATGTATTGCTAAATATATTGAAGTTGAAATTAGCAACCCAAGTGAGTTGATTTTTCCCTAAATCAAAAATGTTTACCAAAAGTCATTCTTATTCTGCAATAGCGGTTGATCCGGCTCAGAAAAGTACGAGCAGTTTATCATAATCAGGCCTTCGGTGACCTTGATTACATATCTGTTCATAAAAAGTGATATTGTAATGCTGAGGAAACAAAATATGAGAAGAAAAAGCGATCCTGAAATGAATGTCAAATATGAGGACTAAGCGGATAAAATTTCCATATGAACAAACAGATTATCAATATAGAAATAATTCTATTTTATAATTGAATAAATAGTATGCTTAATAAATATTTTGCAACTGCAAGCGTAAATGATGAAAACGAAACAAAAACGTAAACTTCGAGTTCTGGAAACCAATTTAATAATCAATTAATCTAATCACCAATATTTTTAACTAGAAAAATGAATATACAATATACAATATATAGTTGTAGAATATTTTAAAAGATTAGATAACTCATATATGATACAGTTAAACTGATAAGATAGCTTCTGTTTTTTCATGTGACGTTTCGGATGTCTTTCTATTTGCTTCGATTTCTTGCGAATTATGAATTTCATCCTTTGAAGTCTTAGGAAATATAGGTTTGTCAGTTTCTATAGAAGGAAGTTGCCCCACAATTCCAGATCCAATAGCGTTTTTCTTTTCGTTTTCTTTGTTTATAGCACTCTGTAAGAGCGTTAACTCTTCCTCTATATCATCGTCGTCTATGTCAACCTTGATGCCATTTCCCATAGCATCAGATATTTGATTGGTGGTTTCAATATTATCAATAGTATCATCAAGGATCTTATCCACCTTACTGGCACTGCATTCTCTGTTTAAAACCTTTAATATTTCATTACCTTCCGTAAGTTTTGATAAAAACTGCTTTTCCAACAACTTATCTTCAATATTCAGAACCATCTGTTCCAAGGAATCTATTTGACTCAACGTTTTATCCAATATTTCCTCATGTCTTTTTTTCAACCGGAGATATCTTATCGATTGTGATTTGTTTCCTTGCGCTAATTGTAATTTCGCGTTATTGAGATCACTATTTATTAGCACACCCAACCTGCTATTGTACTTTAGCAAGCTATCACGCTGAACCTTCAACTTCAAAATCACTTGATCATTTTTGCTTATTTTGGGAGAAGAAGAACCAGCTTGTCCCATATTGTTTTTTGTATTTTTTTTTGTCTGTTGCTTTTATGTATTTTGACTATCCAAAATTGAAATTATTGATCCAAACCCGTCTATGTGAGGCAGCCTATTGCAATGAAAATAAGTATCTAACTTTAGATCCAGTTTTATATCTGCTATTAAGTGTAATATTAGAACAGGAAAAAGACAGCAATGTAGGTTCTTCTGGTGATGTGGGCGTGTGAGAATAATTTGGACTCGTCTTTATCTATGAATTTGCTATTTTACAGTATCCATAAGTTAAATAATTTATCTTTTTCTTTTTCTTGTATACTGTAGAAAGCAGATAAATAAATACAGACGATATCACGTAATGCACGTGATTATTCATATGAATAACTGGAAAAATGTGGACCGAGAAAACACAATTTTCACTTTATTTCATTTACTTTGACTTTTCCTTAGTTTTTTTTTATTTTCTACAACTTTTTCTTAGAACAATCTAAAATATCAGAGACGTAATATGTAAGTATAATCTGATCCAAGTTTTGGATTTATACGAGTAATGTAATAGTAAAGGTTTTGTATCTCACAGTTGATTAGTGTCACCACAAGGCGAATATACAATCTAGGGCACTTATGCCACGCGTATAAATAGTCACCTTCTATGTTAAAATTTTAGACAGTTGAATCTACTGCTTGATTTTTAAAAAAAAATTCCAAATTAGTGTAAACTATTCTTATATATGTTATTCTCAACTATCTATCAGTCGAAATCTGACTTTTGAAGACGCATGTGAAGGCGTTCCTTTTTGTCCCATTTAGAGACAAAAGCATCGGCATCTGGTCCCTTAGGTACAACATATAATTTGATAATCCAATCAATTACAGGTACCGGTAAACTTTTGGAGGTGATAATGTCGTGAACCGTTTTTCTCTGGCCAACCTTGAGCAATCCTCCAGATACACTTTCCATGTAAACACTGTACTCATTTAACTTAACTTCATCACCCGGCTTATCATCATTATGTGTCAATGGGATTTCAATAATATCAGCAATAGTACTTAACTCTCCAACCTCTTCCAAAAATGCAAAGTTATCTAGAGAAGGAAATTCTACAGTACATCCAAATATTAATTGTGATTCAAAATCATATTTATCCTCGAGCTTGAATTTCTTATACTTTTCAGAGCCTTCTTTCGTGAATGATAAACATAGCTGCCTTGATTCGATAGCTTTATCAAAGGATTCTTTTTCCTTGAGTTCTTTTTCAAGTTTTTTATGTTCCTCTTCAAGTTTTTTAGCAGTTTCACCAAGTAAACTGATGAAATCTTTATCACCGGGTATGATTTTCAAACCAAAGTTTATTGCATCCACTGCATCTTGATATTTTTTGAGTTGAATGAAGCATTTTGCCATTTTGAAATATGCTTTAACATATTTTGGATCCAATTCCAATGTTTTTTTACAGTCGTTGATACAGCTTCTATAATTCTTCAACATCAAATGGCATTGTGCTCTGTTGGAGTATAACTTGGTTTCTAAATCCTTGATACCACTTTTTGCTGCAAGAGCTTTTGTATAATAATCAACAGCACCCTTATACTGCTTAGTTTTGAATAAATCATTACCCTGATTTTTGAAATTGGTTGCAACTTCTTCTGGCTCACCATCGAAGGCCATTGCTTTCAATGCTTCCAACGTTTCGTTTTCTCCATCCTGATCATCATATTCGGTCATAAAAAATGGGCACTTGTTTAGCTCTTCCATAATGGTACTGTTATCTTTGTCTTTGTTTTCCTTTAGTTGAGGCGGAAGTTCAACACTGTTTTGTGCTTTACTGCCACTGGTTGGGGCTTCCTGCCCGGGCAACATCGGTGCTGGCATTTCTTTTTGTTTTTCAAAATTTTAAATCTTAGTACTGTATTATATATCAGCTACTATCCTAAAATTTAAAGGAAGATACCTATCATATATATGTTGATGTATGTATCCAGATCAATAAATAATAACTGGATGATCTTTATTTTTATTTTTTTTTTATTTTTCTTCAGATGTTAGATTAAAATGAAAAATTTCTCACTTTTTTTTCCGCTTTATGTACATTTATTTTTCTCTTAGATAATGATTCAAAGATCTATATAATTGAATCATAGTTTATAAGTTGACGTATATAAACTACCATGATCTCATACAAGACTTTTGAAGATCAGATAGAGAATCTTTCCGAGGTTCTCAAAGATGAATCAAACTATGTACTCAAGACGAATGAAACTGAACAGAGGAAAACCGCAGCGTTTAAGAGAATGCAGACTCAGTTGATTACCAGGAATGGAAAAAAATTCCTTGTCATACGGCAAACGCTTGAAGATATGAAAGGGGGATCAATCTTTGTGAATTTGATATCCATAAGTCACCACAATTCGTATCAAGAGCCAGTGGTTTATTTTAAGTGCGGAGAATATGTAAACAATGATATTTTTGTTGCTGGTCAACAAGAATTGATAGCAGGAAATGAGACAGATGACAAAGGGAATAATTCTTGGGAGGCTTTTGATATTGACGATTACACCGAAATCAAGTACATATGGAATATCGACACAATCTTGGAATTGGGTTTTTTACAATCAGGAACACATGATCTGCATGATATTGCAGGCAATGTAACATTGGACTATCACAATATTCTAATGAACCAGCCGTGGTTTTTCGTTCATCCCTGTCAGACAAACGATATGCTACGTCTAGATTCTGGTAATGACGAAATTGATTACATGTTGAGTTGGATGTCCATTTATGGGAAATACTTTAACATAAGTTTAAATTCAAAGGTCATCTGCCAAAGCAAGAAAGACTTATGAGAATCATGAGGATGCACGTATATTATACTATATTATATTATAATTTTGAATGAATAGAAAATTAAATAATGATAAGAAGAGAATATTAAAAAATAGATAGACGCTTGTATGAATATATATATACATATATAATTAGTAGCGAGGTCATCAGAGAGAAGAATAAAAAATAATAGTGATGACAAAGGAAAAGTGATGAAAGGGGATGATGAAGAAAGAGTCATATGGATGCCAAACTAATTTATTCGTTTGAATTGCTTCCGAGTACGTTTGACACTTACCTTAACGATAATGGTTCATTTGCTGCATGCAGTAGGAGTAAAAATGATTCATCAAGTAACCATCCAAATCTATGGATTCTTCCATTTCCAGAATTTCGTACTGGTTATAGAAGTATGTCAACAATATGGAGCATTCAAAGAATTTATCAAATTTCATGAGATACTTTTTGCCGTAGTTGGCGGAGCCATTTCTGTAGGGGATATTGTTATTGTTTTGGTAATAGCCGTTGTTTCCAAAAACTCCAAAGAAAGAAGAGAAGGCGGAACCGTTTGCCAGCGATTTCTTAGCAAACATCTTGTAAATGTAGGAGCAAGTCTCTGGCTTTATTCTGTAGCCAAACTTTCTAACCAAAGTTAGAAAACCGGCGAAATCGATTTTGCCGAGCCCTAGGGAGTCCATGGAGTTAAACTGGAAGTTCCAGGATTCCAAGTTCTTGAGCAACACGTAAAACTCGTTGAGGTCCAAGTAGCCGTCGCTGTTCTCTGAGTTGAACAACCTGTAAATGAGACGCACGGTGGCGGCGCTGAAATGGGAGCCGTCCTTGTTCTTCAAGTGCAGCTGCAACTCCTGCGGGGTGATGTATCCGTCGCCGTTGGAGTCGAATCTCTGGAAGTTGTGGATGAGGTTCTGTCTTTCCTGGTGCGGTATGCTGTTGAGAAGCCTCTGCTGGCCCTTGACGGAGCGGCTACTGTATCTTCTTCTTCTGGAGCTGTCGGCGGAGTACGCGTTGGGGTCTTCTTCGGGGTCGGCGTCGGCGCCGTACATCAAGGCGTCTTCCTGGTCGGCAGGGGACTCGAAGGGGCCGACCTCGTAGCCAGGGGTGCGCATCCACCTGGGGACGTACTCGGGGTTGTTCAGTAGCTGCTCCCTGCTGGCGCGGTCGTACATTCTGTTTCTGTACATGAAGGGGTCGTTGACGCGGTAGGAGGAGGGGTATCCGCGGGGCGGCGATACGGGGGAGAAGTCGTCGTAGTATCTGCTGTTCTTGCTGGAGGAGAACAAGCCGCCAAAGCGGACCTTTTTCCTGGACTCGGGGACCATGATCTGCTCGGGGGCAAAGTTGGATCTCTGGGGGGAGTAGTCGAGGACGTCCAAGTCGTCGCGGGTCTGGGCGCTGAGCGGGTGGGTGGCGTACTGGGGACGGTGGCGGCGGCTGCGGCTGGCGCTGGCGCTGGCGATGCCGATGCCGCCCGGAAGGTCCAGGTCCGGGAAGTACGGGCCCTGGTTCTGGTTCCTGTAGTAGCTGGAGCGTGACTGCATGGTGTTAGTAAGAAAAGTCGAGAGACAAGTCGGGGGCGCCGAAGACGGCTGCACGTACAAACATTGGGGGATTAGAGGGTTCTGCTGGAGCGCTGGGGTTCTGGCGTTCTGGCGTTCTGGCGTTCTGCGGTTCTGGGGCTCTCTGCTGGTGGCCACTGGGATATCACTGTGTGGATATCGAGTACGAGTACGGGAAAGGGTGTGGGATGTGGTGAATGGAAGGAAGAGAGAGCTGAGGCTTGCGGAAGGCGAAGGTCGTCTGGCTGTGTGTATTTATATCTGAAATGCGAATGCTCGTCTGGGTCCAGCGTTGAGCGTCAAGGAAGTCAAGGGCAAAATCGTGGTCAAGGGCAAGCCAGCGGAGCGCCCAAATGCGAAGTGCCCAACGGGAAGTGCGGCGGGAGCAGCGAGAGCAGCGAGAGAGCCCAGCAAGGAGGGAGATTTTCTGAATTTCGACGCTCAGCGGCTTTCAGCCAGCCGGCCAGCCAGCCAGCCGCCGCTGCCAGCGGCGGACAGGGCACAACAGAAGCAGGGCGCAGGGCACAGACCAGCAAGCAAGCGTGCAGACACAAACCATGACATCAGCGCAACGCTGGCACGGCGCCGTGGCGCTTCAGGAAGAGCTGCAAAGCAGATCTCTGAGAAGGAGAGAGAGAGAGAAAGAGAGAAAGCAAGAAAAGTATGCTTGCTGCGCCAGGGCAGCAGAGCAGAGAGTGAGCGAGCAAAGCAAAACAGAGCAAAGGCTGAGAGCAAAAGGAGGAGGAAGAGAAGACGAAACGAAACGAAACGAAAAGAAAAGAAAAGAAAGGCTGCTGCGTTATGAGCGTGTTCTGAGGCCGGACCGCGCGCTGGCGTCGGCAGGGATGGGTGTGCAGGACGACGTGTGGCGTGTGGCGTGTGGCGTGACGTGGTGCGCGGGTTGTCCAGCGAGACACCGTCCGTCCGCAGCGTGCAAGACCACGGACCAGCAGCGGGAACGTGAAGCTGGGGAGAGAATGGAAGCGAAAGTGGCGGTATAGCAGAAGCAGAGCAGCTGGCTTTGTTTGTGTAGGTGGGTGGTAGCACTTGGTAGCACTTGCCACTTGCCACTTGCCACTGCCACCTGTTGCTGCGTTCGCCATTCGCTCCTGTAGACACGCGTGTTGGGTAGTATTGGGCACTATTGGGCACTATTGCGTACTGGGGGATACAGTCATACGGGGTATCACAATAGGACAAACGAGAAAATAAGAAAGAGAAAACGAGAAACGAAAAAAGAAAAACGAGAATGAGAATGAGAATGAGAACGCGGAAACTGATATTTTGCAGTTTGCAATCTGCCATCTGCAATTTGTAAATATGAATTTGAAAGCTCGTAACGTCATAGCATACCTTCGTAACTTCACAACTTACTCTCTTATCCTTCTTGCACTTCTTTTCGACCGCTCGGGACATCGCTTAACACGGGTTAACACGGTTTAGCATGGCTCAGCATGGCTCAGCATCGTTTTCGCTTTGTTTTTAGTTAGTTTCTTCTTCGTTTCTTCTTCGTTTCTTCTTCGTGCTTACTTCGCCTTTCTACGCTTCCCTCGTTTCCTCGCTTTTCACCTTCTCCGCTGTTGCCTATACTGGCAGGACACAGATCCTGTTTCCCAAAACAAAGCAAAACAAAACATTATTCTGGCAGAGGCTGAATAAATGCGCAGCGCAAAATTAGGGTTAGATTCGACCTCAAGCTTTAAGGTTTAAAGCTTACATTTTAAATCTTAAACTAAAAGATGCCCAAATCTAGGCACGGTTCTTTCCCGTTGATGCATTGATGCATCGATGCCTCTGATATCGTTGATATCGTTGGTACCTTCTCCCGTTTGCCCTTCTCTCCCTGCGCATAATGCTTTGTGTTCTATTCCTTTTATGGCGTAACGCTTTTCCCGCGTCATGCCTCTCCCTCCAATCCTACAACTCTCGTTCTTCTGCTCGCCAAGTCGCTTCCAAGTAGGCCATTCCCTATGTGCTGCCGCATGTTCATACTCGTGTTACACACTACGCGTCGGAACTGCCCCCATTGGCGAATCCTGGCCAATGATACGCGCAAAAAATGGACAACAATAGACAACAATGGACCAAAACAGCCATGGGCATCCCAGCCGAAGCACGTGAAAGTCACGTGACACATATTTCCCTGCAACACCAAATAACGGGGCCCGTATTGTCACGTGCTAGTCTAAACGCCCTCCCGCTTGCTTTGTCTTATCTAAATCTAAAAACAAGAAGCTTCCACCTAGCATATAACCACACAAAAAATTTTCGTTTCTTCTTTCTTCTCTGGCAAACAGCATTCTGGAGACCTCATTTGACGTACCTGCTCAAACAATTCCAGCATTGACTACCTTGACTACACTGACTACATTGCACACAAGACAGCGATCCTTCCACACCACTTTGCAGACAAACTATGAGCAAAAAGACAAGCAAAATTGACGAGAGCGAGGTCTTGGACTTCTTGGACTCCTTGCCTGACCAGAAGAAGGGCTCCGCGCTAGACAAGAAGGACTCCTCGTCCGCAAAGGACGGCGAAAACGCAGACATCCTAGACTTCTTGGACGAGTTGGCCCAGGAGAGCAAGGCGACCAACACCTCCTTCAAGCCCGCCGTGAAGAAGGATAAGAAGAAGCAGGCTGCCGCCAAGCAGGTGGCAGAGGAAACGCAGCAAAAAGAAACACAGCTGGAAGATAAGCCAGGAAGAGAGCCGCCAGCGGCTACATCTGCCGCCGCAGAACCAGCAGAATTAACAGAACCAGCAGAATTAACAGAACCAACAGCTGCGCCTGACGGCGCCCTGCAAGACCCGCTCTCCGAGGAGGCATTCGACCCCCTCAGCTCGATCTCCGGCTGGTGGGGAAACTCGGGCTCCAAGCAGCTCAACTCCTTGTGGGGATCCGCCAGCCATGTGGTTGGCGACTTGCAGAAAACCGCGCAGTCCACCGTGGAGGATCTTCAGAAAACTACCCAGTCCAGAGTGGAAAACTTGCAAAAAACTGCAAAAACCACCGTCCAAGACATTGGCCAGTTGGCCAACGACCAGTTCAAGGACTTGAAGTTGTTGGACCAGGAGGATTCCGAAAACCTCAAGAAGCTCAACGAGGGTATCAACACCAAGGTCGGCGGGTTGTTGTCCTCCTTTGTCCACACCATCAACGAGCAAATACAAATAGAGAGCGGCATTGGTGGCGACGCCGAAGATGATGAGACCGAAACCATTAAACTATACATGATCAACGACCAGTTGAAAAACTTCAGCTACATCGACTACTTGTTGTACAACAAGTTCTACAAGGTCGTCAACCAGGTGGAGGGCTCCATCGATTTGGAGCTAGTGAACTCCAAGACCTTCTCCAAGTTGTTGAACTTCTTGGACTTGGCCAGCATCACCAACAACGACAACGACTTGAAGCCAAAGCAGATCGACTTCTTCAAGGGCAGCATCTTCGACGCAGAAAAGTTGCTGTTTGCCAACATTGACGAGGGCATCAAATCGTTGATGGAGTTCAAGAAGAAGCAGGAGGAGGAGCAGCAGCAGCATGCCGCTGACATCGAGGCTGGCACTACCGCCACCGGCCCTGTGGCAGCAGGCGCCACCAAGCCAAAGGGCGAAAACAACAACACGTCCCACGTGTTCATCTCGATCTTGCCGGTCATCCAGGAGCTGAAGGCCGTAAAGAAGTACAGCTCCAGCATCGAGCAGATCTACAAGGTCGACGACTCCAGCAACGAGAACTTCCAGTTCATGTTCGTCTTGAAGGACTTGGAGCACCGTTTCTCGATCGTGACCAGGTCGCAGGCGCTCCCGGTCAAGTGGGCCCACTGGTTGACGACCAACAGCATCGAGCGCGACGCCGAAAAGGAGAGCGAGGAGGACGCAGACTTCGAGGGCGTCGAGCCCGAGGAGTGGATCAAGGAGTGGTTCAAGGACGCCTTGGGATTGTCCTTTGGCGTGTTGGCCCAGAACTACATCATCAAGCGGATGGGCTTCTGAAGGCAGTGCTAGTGTTGTTCAGTATTCTTGAGTTTAAATGTATTGTTGCCGTGAGGGCTGCAGTTTGATTTTGAATGTAGAAACGAGTAGGCAAGCGAGCGAGTGAGCGAAGCAAAGCAAGGCAAATAAGCCACATGTTGGAAGACGCCGGAAACGCTTAGTCAGATGTGGGACCTCAAGGCCGGGCGACTAATAAAACATCACATGATCACGTGACCACATATTAATAATCACGTGATATTAACATTATTATGGTCACGTTTTATGCACGTGACATTCTTCTCTTTGCAAGAAAAAAATCTTTTTCTCGCTCCCGTACTTTTTTTCCTTCTTGGCGCGCCCCCGCAGGCCCCTTTCACATGTCAATTTGACCCGCGCGTCACATGCTACGTTTAGGCAGGGCACATGCATGGGCACGTGACACGTCAACCCTGCCCTTCCATCAGCCCACCTAACATGCTTCCCAGATGACGGCGTATATAAAGCCTGCTCCTTTCCCCCTTTTTTGCTTCCCACACATTCTCTGGCTTTTT
The DNA here is from genome assembly GCA_010994365.1 of Saccharomycopsis schoenii. Classification (NCBI taxonomy): domain Eukaryota; kingdom Fungi; phylum Ascomycota; class Saccharomycetes; order Ascoideales; family Saccharomycopsidaceae; genus Saccharomycopsis; species Saccharomycopsis schoenii. Next base: position 1,270,114 of record JNFU01000001.1, on the reverse strand, counting down.
CCCAACAGCAGCTATTTTAACAACGATTTTGACACAAATTTTTTTCCCTATCGCTATCTGATTGATTTGCTTCCGTCACAGAAACAAAGGACGCGTGAATTGTGTGCATTTTGCCAGTTTTCCGCCTATCGTATTGTCATTGCCGTTTCCGATTTTAATCTTTGCGATTTGCCTCCCAGTTATCTGAATATTCCTATTCCTTCTTTTCTTTCCTCTTCTTTCCTCTTCTCTTACTTCTATTTCCTTTAGAATCCTACTCTTTTGCTTGCTATTTGTTTTGCCTGGAACCGTTTGAGTATTCTGTTTCTCGTTGTGTCTTATTTCTGACCTATCTCTGTCTGATTATCCCTCTGGCTCTACAACTGTTCGCTTCCGCGCCCTCTCTGCCTGATTTCCCCTGCTTTACCCTTTACCCTTTCCCCCATGTCCGTTGCTGAAGAAATTAAACCCGTGGAATTGCAGTCCACTAAGCACTTGAAGAGCTACCCGCTCGTGAAAGACAGCTACAAGTACCTTGTGTCGAGCGCCTACGTTGCGCGCGTCGTCGCCACTGCAAAGCCCGTCGCCTTGTACTTGCAGTCATTGTTCTTGAGCATCTCCGTCTTCAAGAGCGTGCTTGTCATGCTCGACGCTTGCTTCAACAACTACGTCCTTGACAGCTTGGACCGCTTGGTGCCTCACGTCAAGACTGTTGGCTTTGAGCAGATCAACTCCCGTGTCGCCCTGACCTACTCCAGATTGGACCCTGTGCCAGCCGTGAAGGACATCTTGGACAAACAGGTCAAGCCATCGGTTGTTGCCACTGTCGATCCGATCATCAAGCCTTTCAATAACAGATTTGAAAACTTGATCAACAGCTACTTGCCGAAGGACGACTCCTCCGCCGCCCAGGCTACTGCTACCTCCGAATTGCCAAGATTGTACAACTTGACCAGCTCTGCCATCAGCAAGACCGTGCCAATTGCAAACCAGGAGTTGTCTAACATACAATCTCACATATCCGACAAGTACAATTCTAACCTAGTCGAGCCAGCAACCATCCCAGTTAGAATCCAGGCTGCTGCCAAGACTTCGGTCGACTTGTCTAACGAAGGCCTTGACATTTTGAACAAGACTTTTGAAAACAGCGTCAAGCCAAAGTTGTCTGAGACTTACGAGGCTAACATCAAGCCAAAGGTCGCTCCTTACTTGAAAGGCCTTAGTGTTACTATTGAAAGAACTAAAAATGCTGTTGATGGGCTGATTAGCGAAGCCGCTGAAACTGCCGGTGCTATCACTAATGATATTGTCTCTAATACTCCAGAAGTTGAGCCAATCGAAGTTGAGGCCATTTAAACGTCTCAACTATTTTAAAAGGATTTTTTTTATTTTTCTGTCCCCTTTACTAGTTTTATGAATTTATTTTGATATATTCCTTTTTCTTTCTAATTTTATTTTAATTATTTTTTTTTATTTTAGTGTATGCCGGATTGATCTAATCTTTCATTATTTTGAAATCAATCAATCCTTAATACTTGCGAATAAGTATAATATATGCATGTATTTATTTATGTAGTCAGCTTTATAAAATGATATGTCACGTGCTTCATGTGACACATCTATGTGCATATGTTTTTTTTTCTTCTTTTTCACTTTTTTTTTAATGCCGCTTTAAATCAAAATATGCGATGAAAGAATGCACTGCCGTTCTTGTATCAACCAATTTCAACATTTCTTTCCTATTTTGCACCTTGCAGAATTAACTCAGAGCTAAATGAGGAATTTTTGTTCTTGTGTTTTCATAATTCTAGGCTTCTCTTGGCTACTTCTATTTTTGACTTACTCCATATAGATGTGTCATCTGCATTTTGCGGTATTTTAGTACCATAGCAAAATATACTTGTTACTCTATTATCTATCTCTCAATTTCATTTGACACACTCCAGCACTTCACATAATCCGTTTTTCTTCATTTTTAAATTTGCTTGATGCCTCTCTAAAATCCCTCATCATTTTTACAGTTTCTTATATATAAATAATTATAGTTTCTCTTCAATTTTAATTTTTTTTATCTTAAAACCTTCATGTTCTTACTTTTTTTTTAAAAAACTTCGAAATAATAGTTTTGATTTGTCTGCTGAATCGCCAAATAATACAGACTAGATACTGAACTCGTCTTATCACAGATAGCAAAAACATAAAATATTCCAGCATACAATGATCCAACAGACAAAGTTATTGCTCTTGATAACATTAGTGTTTTCAAGCTTGAAAGTATCCCAGGCATTATATCTTCCTCCTTCATTTTCGAACATGAGAATATTGAATGAGCATAACCATAGAATAAACCCTGAAAATTTACAAGAGAAACATAAACTTTTGTTGTCTGGTCAACAGAGCATTCAAAAGTTCAAGATACTGAATAACGCTGAAGAGAATGATGTTGTCATAAAGGTTGAACAAGACAAGTATCAGTTCCAGACAAATGACAAACAAAAAGTTTTATCAATGATAAAAGACAAAGTATTAGGAACTGACACTGGCTCACAAAAAAAAATGGAAGAAGATTTTAACAATCAAAAAAGAGAGTTCAATGTGGGATTGCTTATGAGTAACGAAGCTGCGATGTATTTTCAGAAGGATGCTTTGAAAGATTCAACTAGATACAAGGACAAGGAAGACATAGGCAATAAAGGCAATATAGATAATGATGAGGACTAATTCTATAAAATCAAGAACACTAAAACTACTCACATGCTTGACGAGAAATATATACTATTTCAATGTCAATCATTATTTTTTTCCTTTGCTTTTCCCCATTCTATAGCTTTTTCCATTTCAAAAATATTTTTTTTCCCGTATATATTTGTCTTTAGTTTATTAAAGATTAGCTGGTTCCTAATCTCTATAATTTATATGTTTCTTCGAGTTTAATTTATTCACAATCTATAGTAGACTAATATACGCTGCTTAACATTATAAGTTGAAAAGCAAAAAAAATAAGAGAGCACGTGACAGTATTTTGTATGCCTCGCCTGGACTCAGCCACATGTTCTTTAAGCTTTTTTTTTTGCTACTAGTGAGAATCATTTCTATTGATCTATATTGAACATTCAAAATGTAATATATATTATCGGCTAATATAAGAGATACATATATCGAATAGCTAAGTATAAAAGGCGGCATGTCTTATTAGTATTAGTATTATTACTATTATTTATAATTTGATTTGAGCTTTTGTTATTTTTTTTCCCTAAATTATAGTATATATTATAGACAACATCTAATCTTCCTTGACACCACCCTTACCACTGGTTTCGGCTTTTTCGATTGATTGCTTATCACTGGTAGAACTTGGAGCATTACCAGTCAAAGCATCAAACATGGAAGGAGCCTTGAAAGGTCTAGATAAATCGCCAGAGGCAGACTTGCCTAAGATGTGGATCTTGACCATATTGTTGTCGTAGATACCCTTCAAGCCGGACAAGGAGTTACTCAAGACCGGGTTGGTGTATTTCATGTACAAATGCAAACCGGCAGTCATGGCAATACCTGTGAAAATACCTTTGATAGCGGCGTCGATCTGTTGCAAGTCGTAAGCCTTGTTGGTGGTAGTGACCAACTTCTTTTCAGTTTCACCGGCCATTCTATTTGGCTCTTCAAAGTATTTCAAGACAGTTTGGTCGTTCTTCTTAGTGATGACCTGTCTCACATACATGTAGACAGCAAAGACCACGAGGGTGGAGGCAACATAAAGACATCTAATGTAGAACAAGACGTCTGGGTTTTCCCAGTCCAATCTCTTGGAGATTTGCATGGTGACAAGCATTAAAGCAAGGTTACTGATAGCTGGATTCATCTTCTTTTATTGAACAAGTAAAATACTTAGTTTGGGTTACTGGATCGATATTTGTTCGAATGTTAGCATATAGCAAAGAATCAACAGAAAAGAACCTGATAAGATAAAGAATCTTCCGCATTAATATCAATTTCCACCATTTTTCTTTCCTGCCTTTTTTTTCTTGGTCAATTTTCATGGTTTTTTTTTCCAGTTTTTTCAAGATTTTCTCTTCTTTTTCTTTTTTTTTTTTTCTCTTTTCTTTTTCCTCCTGCGTCCAATTTGCCTTCAACACGCAAGAATAAACAAAGAAATTATTACTAAGACGAATCTTCTAGCAAGAAAATTTCCACTTACGGTTATCACAATAATGTTTAGTTACAATTATGAGATTCTGTTTATATGACACTATATACGCATTTTCTGCATCTCCTTTGCCAACCGTGGTTCCTTTTCCTCATTTGTTACCAGCTTCATTCTTGTAAATCTTTCTAAGCTTGCGGATGTACGTCTCTGTCGGAGGAAAGTCTCTTTTTCTTGAATTCTCAATCACGTCCATATTGAGCATATTGCTAGCAGGATCGACATTTCCTGGAACTCTGATGCCCCAATTTCTTTCTAGATTCAACTTCACGTCTTTAATGGAAAGCTCTTCAGAGTTTCTGTGCTTGGCGAGCTTAGAGGAAAAGTCAATGACGTGATCCAAGAACTCCTTGAGCAAATCGTTTAGCAACAACTCAACATCGTTGTCTAATATAACCTTGTTTGCAGTTGATGACATCAATATCTTCTCCTCATACGTCAAGTTCTTCAAATAATTGATTAATTTATTCTTAGAGTATAGTGGGACCTTAGGGTCGTACGGAGGGTAGATGGACTTTGGAGCATCGTCCTCTTCTTCTTCATCATCCTGGTCAACTTCATCGTCCTCAACATCTCTATCTTCCTTACTCTTTTTTGTTTTCTCGCCAGCTTTCATGTCATCTTTACTCTTCTTAGTTCTGTCTTCTTTTGCAAGTTTCTTCTCTTCTGCACTCTTCAACTGTTTCTTGGAAAATTTCTTCTTTGTGCCGACTTTATCATCATCTGCCTTTTTCTCATTTTTTCCATCTGCATTTGGGGTCTTGGCCTTTGGGGTCTTCTCTTTTTTTACAGCATTCTTCTTATCAGTGTTATTCGATTTGACATCATCATCAACATCATTACCTGTTTTCTTGCTTTTCTTTTTGCTATCAGCCTTATCAGAAGGAGAAGCTACTCCACTTGCACCCACTGATGATGCATTATTGTCAGTACCATCATCCGTTTTGGTGCCATTCGACTCCTGGTCAGGATCTGACTTTCCGTCAGATGACAAACCTTTTGTAGCAGCGACCGCTTCTTGTTCAGCTAATAGCTTAGCAGAAGCTTTTTGCTCAGCTTTCTTCTTTTTTTCTAATGCGCTTGCAGCTGCTTGCTTTTTAAGTAGCTGTTTCTGTTGTTGCTGTTCCAACTTGAGCTTTTGTTTCAATTCCTTCTCTTGTTGTTTCTGTAATTGTAATTGTTTCTTCTGGCGTTGCTTTAACTCCTTTTGCTGCTGTTTCTCCTTTAGCTGTTTCTGTTTAGCCAACTTATTCAATTCATGCTTGGTCTTAGGCTTCATCTTCACCTGCTGTTCATGCTTTGCTAGTATTTGTTGTTGCTGTTGCTTCTTCAATGCTGCTTCTTGATATGCAGTTTTTGCCGAGTTATAAACGGCATATGAGGATTTTAAAGCTTCTCCTAATTTAATCATCCCCAGCCTTGTATCTTCTTCTTTCTTTACAAGTACTGCATGCATGGAAAGTGTATTTGGATTCTCTTGGAAATTTGGATTCTCCTGGATGAATTTTGATAGATTAGTATGACAACTGGTATGTTTTTGTTTCAATTCATTAAATGCTAAAAGCTCCTGCGATATTTTATTCTTGTAAATCTGCATTTTTTGAAGTTGGGTTGCCATTTCACTGGTGTCTTTAGCACCAGATGTGGGGGATGAAGATGAAGGCTTAGTTGCATTGTTATTGACTGACGATTGCGTTCCCGACTCTGATGTCAAACTGTTATTGGCTTGCAAAGATTTTACGGCCAAATAAAAAGCACTCGGATTAATTTTCAGAAAATCAACCAATAAACGCTTAATAGTCTCCACGTTTTTAATATGCTCTTTCTTTTTTTCAGCAGAAACATTCGGCTTCTTGGATTGCTGATCTTCTAAACGATATCTAGCTATAAGATACGGTATTTGCTGAGGCGATAATCGACTCGCTGGTGATGCTCTTAACTGTGCCTCTGCATCGCTGGGAGTATTATTATTAGAAACTGCAGGTGTATTTCCAGATAAATTATTGTTATTAGCAGCTATCGTAGTATTGATGTCATTTTTACTTTGAACACTACCAAACATGCGTGTGTGTGTATCAGCAGTGCTGAGATCTAAGGCAGACTGTGTAGCAGAGATATCAACACCAGGTTCGTTAGAGCTACCTATGTGAAACGTATTGTTTTGATTGGAAATTTCTAATTGTTGCAGAACACTTTGACCACCATCCAATTTATTAGAAAAATTAATATCTGTTTGAATGGCTTGCTGCTGTGTCTGCGTGAGCAAATCATGAGATTCGTTTGTTGACACCTGTCCCTGCAATTGCTGTTGTACTAAGCCACGATTACTACTGTTGTTGTTGCCACTATTATTCATCTCAGCTCCATTACTGCCATCACTATTATTTAGAGATACTGCATTAATGTCATTAAGATCAATATTGAGATCATCAACCGTCAATCCTAAATCGCCACCAAAGAGGTTCGAGTTAAAATCAAAATTGTCATCATCGGAGGCCATGTTGGTTGCGCGTTAGTTTGAAAACTAGAAAACAATTAGCAAGTATATGATGTATTTAATTAGGTCAATTAACTATATTTCAGGAATTGTTCAATAGAAGTATACAAACAATAGATATTCTATTTGAGTACTTCTATTATTGCTTATAGTATATTTTTGGTTTCTGTTTTATTCTATTTGTGTTGGCTAGACTTGACTGAGATATTGCTGCTTTCTCCTTCGTTCCTTCTATAATATTAAACAAAAGGCTTTAACAAAAACAAAATATAACTAGCAAACGCACTAATATAAGCCTTTATGATTGATACTAATCTTAAAAATATCGGATAATCTCATTATTATTCCTCAGAAAATAATAATACTTTTGAGCATTTCCCTGATTCTTTTAGTTCAATATTCGAAAACGAAAACGAAAACAAAACAAAAAAAAAAAATTAGAATGGCAAATCCTTAGTAGGTGCTCATAACCTTACAAAAATGAAATTTTCAGATTAAGTCATATTGATCGATGAGAAGAAACAAAGTAAATATCTTGATAAATAGAAGTAAATTTTCGAGAATTCGGTTATTTTGAACCACTTTTATTTCTCAAGAAGTTCGATCATTATTGATAAAAAGAGTTTTTGAATGAGTTGTACAATAATACGGGATATAATGCTTCAGAAAAGTGGTAAACTTTTATTGAATAATGGATCCAATTCACTCAATATGGTTTGCGTGCGAAGCATTGCATCTTTCAAAAGCCGTTCTAAGAGAGATTCAAATAATTTTCAAAAGCCAAAGTTTGAGAATAGAATAGAATTTAGGAAATCTCGTGGCAAAAGGCTGACTAAACCCCATGAATTTGGAAACACATTAAGGCATGGGTTTGGGGAATTCAACGGATTAACGAATATTGATAAGTTAGAAAACTTGAAAAATAAAGTAAAACCAAATAAGAACAGTTTTATTGATTTTAAAATTTTGGAAAGTGTCAGATCGTTTTTCATGAAAGAAATTGAGTCCTCGAGTTTATTATATCTCCATAAAAAAAGATACCTTGCTACTCATGAGAATCAATCAAAATTGGAAATAGAAGATCCAAAACCGACGGAGATTCAGAAATTGGCCTTTGACGAAATTTTGAAACCTAGAAATGCAAGAAATCCGTTTGAATTAAGAATATATTCCATTGCTGGTGAAACTGGTTGTGGCAAAACCTATAGTTACTTAATCCCTTTGGTGAATAATTTGAAGACAGATGAATTAAATGAAAAATTGAACAAATATAGAAATGGATTCTACATAAACTCTGTTATTTTGTTGCCTACAAATGAGTTAATCAACCAGACTTATGAATTCTTGCAAAATGTTAAAACTGGATTGAATTTAAATGTCGCTAAATTAAATTATGAAAATAAAGTTGAAGATTTAGTAAGCGAAGAAAATCATATAGATGTTTTAATCACAACTCCTACGAAGTTTAATAGCATGAGAACATTTTTTGCAAATGATATGACTTACAAGAAAGCAGTTGGTTCTATCAAATATTTTGTTATAGACGAAGCTGATACGTTATTAGATCGTTCCTTTTTGCAACAAACTATGGACCTGTTCAAAATTATGTCACAGTTATCACCAATGTTAAAAGATGTTATTATTGTCTCCTCCACAATTTCAAAGTTATTCAATTTTAATTTGAACAAGGTTTTCAAGAACAATCAAATCGTCAAGATTGCAACCAAGAATCTCCACAAGCTCAACAAGAAATTAGAAGTAAGAGTAATTGATTGTAATATGAAGCCATTCAATAATAGTAAGATGAATGCTTTGAAACAGTGTTTATATTCAATTTATTGTGATAATACTGAAGAAATTTGCCAATTCAAAAAAATCATTGTTTTTGTCAACGAAAAGGACCAAGTGGATAAAATTGAACATGAATTGAAGGCTGACATTATTTTCCAAAATTATCATATCTCGAAAATTACTGGTGATGATAAAATAGAAGATAGGATCCATAAAATTGAAGAATTCAATTCTTCTAAATCACCAAATGAAGAGGATGATATTAATAAGCAATCAAAATCTAAACCACAACTTAAATCTAAATCTTTGAAAATCCCAAATAGTAATATCGTAATTTCTTCAAATAATGGTAATAAGAATATCCAGGATGACTGTAGTCAGAAAAAATTGAAAATTTTAATTACCACTGATATAATGTCTAGAGGCTTAAATTTCCAACAAACCGCCAATACAGTTTTATATGATATTCCAAAGACAACCAGTGACTTGGTGAATCGTGTGGGTAGAGTTGGAAGAATGGGTTTACCGGGAAGAGTTTTCATTTTGTGTGCAAAGAATGAGATGAAAGGTTGGGTTAAAGGATTGCCTCTGGTTGTGAGAAATGGAACACCTTTGGCATAAATGACTTTAACTTGAATATTAATTTTGCACTCCTGTATATATAATTTGCTAATAATAATGATGATGGTCCCATATATATATCGTTATATGGATTTTACAATGTTTGAAATGTAGACTTTTTTCTAACTACAATATTTATTAAACTTTCTGTCAATACCAGCGCTTGAATGTTATTAAGTCATAAAAAGGTCTGTCCTTCCTTTTCTCTACAACCTTGTTGGAACCACCTTGATATTAACAATTAAATCATATTCATATGCACTTAAATTATATATATATATACCTGTGTTTGTTATAGTTGAAATTGTACTAATTCTCTATCGTAGTTATCAATTATATATAATTTTTTATTATGATAAGTACAGTCGTCCACCTTATTATAATTTCCATACGAAGAAAAGTATCTCTCAACTTTATAACTTCGAATATTTAATTGAATCAAGGTATCATTATTAGAAGATATCAAAATACTATCATTATCCAAATTTTTGACACAGTTTATTGGTACTCCTTTATTAATTATAAATTCCTTAATTGTCTTGCTGCTTGAGTAATTAATGATTCTAAGTGATCCTTCACTGAAACCAGCCACAATATATAACTCACAATCACTAGAGAATACTGAACAAATTGATACTACCTCTTCTGCTACTTCTTGCAAGGTTTTTTCATATTTAATATCCTTCACAAAAAAGCCATCAAATAAATCAAATACATTTATAGTTCCTGCTTCATCACCAAAAGCAACATATCTTCCTTTTGTATCAAAATCCAATTGGTGCTTTTTATCATTATCCTCAATTTCATCCGCATTACCATTTGGCATTGGCTTCATATTGTCAAGGATTGTTATACAATTCACACTATTCTTATGAATTCTATTAAAAGTTCTAACGTTCAAACCGCTTCCACATTCCCATAGCTTAACAGTTCCATCTTCACTAGATGTAATAAAGTTTCTTCCGATATCGCCGATAAATTTCAAATCAGTAATTGATCTTATGTGCCCAGTAAATTTTCTTACTTCTCTTTGAATATCGTTGATTTCTTCTTCCAAATTCCAAATCCTAACACTATAATCAAAACTTACAGTGATTATGACAGTTCCGTTACTTTTAGGGAAAAACTTGCATTGCAAAACTTCCATATCATTTATTTGAAAGGTCTTGGTAAAAGTTTTACTAATTAAGGAGTATAAGTAAACCATACCGTTATCTGTACCAAATATAGCCCATTCGTCTTCAAAAATATCAAAAGATGTTACCTTTAGTCTTTTATTATCATTGTTCTCTACGTTGTTTTTGAAATCATAAATTTTCATTGGAGCGCAGATATTAAAACTATTACCATTACTTTGAATTATGAATTCGGTGTCCTTATTAGGTATATTTTCAAAATAAACAACTCTATTATCATCATCAGTATTCACGAACAGACAAGTTCCATTCTTAAGTACTTTAAACTTCAATATTTGAGTAATGTCATCTAAATTTACGATATTTCTTTCAGAGATCCAAAATTCAGCATTTGAACCATTGCGTTCATGATTCGCTTCCGACTTTATACCTGAAATTATATTAGTAAAATTGGACTGAATATTGATAAGTTTCATTTTTACTATTTATTGTATGGCTTTCAAATAAGGTCATTAGTAGCATCGTATGCATATACCTTAGTTGAGCTAATGAATTGTTTCTTCTAATTGCAATTGTATGTGGAAGGCAAAGGCAAATATAATAATTCACAAAAAAAAAAAAAAAAAAAAAAAATTAAGCACATTAAATCGAGGAAATATGTCAAGTACAAAGAAGAACATATATAGAGCCTTAAATTATATGTAGTTTGAACAATAGTGACGATTTAAAGTTACCAAGCTACAAATGGGTTCTGTAGATTAGATTTACGCTCAAATTAAATTATTTGGTTGTTATTAAAAGGAAAACAAAAGTGGTATTTATAAGTATATGTTTAGAAAGTGTTGTTTCAATGATCAGTTAATAGATACGGGCATCAATCAATGCCATTTGATAACAGATATCTTCCAAGTCAGACTCAATCTGGACAAACAAAATTTTGAATCTATTAGAGTATGCTTCAAATAATGAAGGAATTTGTAATTTCTCTTTTTCATCATTATTGAGAAGCTCTTCCAGCTCAGAAAAGATTTCGCTAATTTTGAAAACCAGCTTATTGACACTATTTAGGTCATTTACTATCCATTTTTTTCCTTCATCATCAATATGGTCAATGCCTACAATTTTTATGATACTGGTTGAAATTTCCTTAAAATAAGTATCAGTAATTAAATTACATTGCAATTTCAACTCTTGCAGATCAGAAATTGCATAATTTTCAGAATTATTTAATTTGAGTAGTTTATGCAATTTATCAACTGCCAATTGTTTGATGTCACTTGTTATGAGTTCAGAAATGTTTTCATTACTTTCATTTGACTTAATTATCATGGGAGAACTGTATTTAGGATTAGAAGAAGTCGAGTAAATTTTGTTGTTTTCTTTATTATTATCATCTGCATTGTTGATATTTTCATTTACATTATCATAATTTTCTTCATTATATTTTTTTGAAGAATCCAAGTAGAACATGTTCTTCCCATTTTCTTTGACTTTATTTTGTGAAACGGCTGGCTTGAAAATATTGCCTAAAGAAATATTTGAATTGAGAATTTCTTGCACCTTATTACTTTTATACAATTCGTTGGCTTTTTCATGACCATTATGTAAGCCCACATTACTGCTTGAAACTAGATCATTTGAATCGTTGAAATCTTTGAATGCAAGCATGATGCTATCATCTTCAAGTTTCGGAGATTTATCAGTAAGAGAATAAATGTCATAGATGTCGTCGTCATCAAGATTGCTGGACTCGTATATAAAAGAATAGCATTCGAAGCTTCCATCAGAGTTATAATTACTATGATATTCAAAGGAATAATCATAAGACTCTTCAAATGAACCACCATAAGTTCCGGTATTGGAGTATTTATCAGCTTCATCAAAATCTTTGTCATCATCAATATCTGAAGCAGTAATATTGCATGAGTCATTTCCATATATCTTTAGAAATCGTTCAATTTTATTGTAATGCTCAAAATTAGTAATAATATCAACATCTGCGTTTCTGAATGGTTGCGCCGGCGTAATATTAATACCACGGTCATATTGTAATTTACTAGCGGATTTTGTAACGGTTCCAGAAGTTACAATAGTGGATGAAAGACAACTGTTTGGTTCGGAAGAAATAATTAAGCTAACATCTGTTTTTGACCTGTATTTTAATCTTTTGACTTCCCCTTTGTGCCAATTATTGTTACATGAGTGGCTAGTTAGGTATTTGGGCATTTGTGGAACTTCGGGATTATTATAAGCCTTGTTTATGCTTTCGCATGGGTAACCACTGGTTTTGTTAAAATGATTGAAATCTGAAATTTCTCTTGCAGTATTATCTTCAACTAAGGGAATAAGGGCAGAGTCAGCCGCAGAATCTGAAGTGTAATCAACTTCATTATAAATAACAAGAGGGTTTTCAAGATCAACTTCTTTACTGTTTTCATCCTTATAAAGGATCAGAAAATCAGTTAATATTTCTATTGCAGGATCTTGTGCTCGTTGTTCTTGTCCTTCTTGCTCAACAAAAACTGGTTTTTCTTCTTCTTTTGTCATTTTCTTATTTAATGAATATTTTATTGATGGTTCTTTTTCATAGCCATTTTCAACAAGGTAATTGTCAGAATTGGCTACTGTTTTCCTGATTTTTTTAGATTCTATTTGTTCAATGTTGGTATTAGAATCATGCGAGATATTTTCAGTGACAGCTTGTTCAACAAATTTGTGGTAGTGTTCGGTATTGTTTGAATCTGTTGGTAATAAGAATTCGGCATCTTTTGGAATAATGATTTTTTCTGTAGTATCAATAATATAATCAACTTTTTTACGGTCATACAATGGTTTGATAGTCCACTCAGTAAAGCCAAAAATTACAAAACTTACTATGCAAATGAAAATGAATACTGCTAAACAGGTAATATCCACGTGAGAATGATTTGAAGGTTTGTTATTTTGATAGATTTCATTATTAATTTGTTGCAGTGCAATGCTATTGATATTATTGGTGAATAATTCATAAGATTCAGGAATGTTGGCAATCGAGTCAACACAATTATTCAATAAATTTTGAATTTTATTGTTTCCAATTTGACTTTTAATATCACTAAGTGACGTAGAAGTGGTTTGAAATAATAAATTAAGCATGTGATACTTTTTATTAATGCAAAAGTTATGGTCAGATTTATTTTGTGATATTGGAAATGCATTGTAAACCATTTCACAATTACCGACATTTGTGTCCGGATTGTTCTCAATCTGGCTGTGTAAACTATGGATTTCATAATCAAAAAGATTCATTGCTGGAGGCTTTGGTTGAATTGTACCTACAATGCATATATCAGTTGAATTATAATTATCAGCATCCTTATTTGCTTTTCCAGTTTTGGAAATCTTGAAATTATCTTTCTTAGGCGCCAGACTATTTGTACCAATAGAAATCAATTGATTATTTGAGAAATTTATTACTTCTTTTTGTTCTTCATAATTGCCTCTTTCATAATTTGGAATCCTTCCAATAGTGAATACTTTGGTGTGTGATGTTGCAGAGATGGTAGGCCAGAATGATTTTGACGATGATTTCAATGCCCAGAATTTTGAATATCTAATAGAGAGAATGACTTTAAAGGGTTTCAACTTGTTTCCAGAGTCGCGAACAACAGTTATTTTTAACTGAATCTTGCTAGAGATGGTGTAAATTGCATTGTTGATTCTTTCATACAACTTATTAAGAACCATTGTCTTTGAAGAATAATTTTATTAGTTTTTTTATATTTACTGTATTAATTTAATTCTAATTCGAGAAACAAATCTTGATATCAACTTTTCTTTATATAAATAACATAGATCTCAAAATTACTGAAATATTGGTAAGATAAATATACAAATAAATAATTTAAATTAAGACATGAAAAGGAAAGAAAAGAATAAGTATTTTTCAGTTTTAATTTTAACATATTTGTTTTTCGTTTTTTAGTTATGGCATTTACTAGCATTTTTAATTCTTAATCTTGAGTATTAAAATATTTAAGTACATCGCTTTTTATGGTTAATTTGATAAATTATCTTATTTGGGATACTTCCAGTTTTCTTTCTTGGTTTCTCGAAATTCCAAATTAACCGCTGAAGATTGAGTTCAAAACACTGCTTTGAACCATAAAGCGTAAACCAAATAAAAAAACATAGACCTCATTTATTGTTTATTTCTATTTTCAAATTTGAATCATCTTCATATGCCTTTCGGAAGTCTTATTCTATCAAATATTCATGCAAAGTATCTCACTTGATGTTGTTTCATAGTATCATGCAAATTGCTATTATACATGTAAACAACATATCCCACCCTTGGGCGCTTAGTATCTTCCAACTTGTAAAGCAAATGAATGTCTAAAAATGAAACATATGCTTTGATATATGATAAGGGTCTACTTGTTCGATGAATACTGATAAAACATCGAAAATCATATATTTTTTACTTTAGTTAAGGCGATTTTAGAATCTTTCAAAAATTGATAGTGACTACTTTCACTAGCTTTATTCAAAATTAATAGGTAATTTGCATTGCAACATAGTTGGACTATTATGGATATCGGCGATATCTAGCAGAAAATATTCTTTTAGTTATTTTTAATTTATATAATCATAAATATATTTCCTTCTCAGTTTATAAAAGTTTTTTTTTTAAGAATCTTACATAATTCAAACTAAGTTTATCCTTAAAGCGATTATTTTTATTAACATTTTTGATGCTGGCAAATATTTGATATGAACATATTTTTGAGTGCAGTATTGCATTCAGCATAAACGTTCTTCTTATTTAAATTAAAAAGTAAAGAAGTTCTTTGTGAATTCCTTTGTTTTCTAAATACTTGGCAGCCTTAGTGACTATGAAGAACGTGCTACTCTTTTATCACTTTTACTTCACATTTATTCAAATAAATTATATATTGTATATTATAAAAGTTTTAGAAATATATTTTAAATAGTATTTTAAAAAAATTATTGAAGAATTAAATTAAAATCATTGAATTTCTTTTTGATTTCACTCAACTGATAATTTGTATGGCCATCGTGTTTTAACTCAGATTTTTCTTGGTATTGAGAAGATTCATTTCTATTAGAACGGTCCTCCAGGTCCGCAAATTCGACATGTTCAAAATTAACCAAATTCTTCAAATTGTCAACGATGTTTGAATGTGTAGCATCCGAAATATGATTCACTTCGAAAACATTGGAATTAGGTTTCATTTTTTTGAAATTTGAACCTTCATTTATATTTAGATCTTTCTCATCTGCACTTTTGCTTCTTTTATTTAAACACTCGATATCTTTCGCTTCTATTACTGAGTTATTATTGTTTAGTCGAACATTTTTCTTTCTCCAGCTGAATAACGAGTCTCTTTTTTCTTCATTTCCACTTTTATCAGGTAGTTCAGTGGAAAATTCTCTGGCCGATGTACCTAAATTAAAAGGTGAGCTAGATTTCTTCTGCTGTACGTAATATGCAGCAGTCCCATTACCATCACTTGCACTATCATTCTCATTATGATTATAAGGATCTTTCAAATTGTAGAAGCTTTCAAACAAATTCGATGAATTATGATTTGAATTTGATTCGATACTGTCAGATCCTTCAGAAACCATGTTGCTTGTATGCGGAGGGATTGATACCGATATACTTCTCTTCATCGAAAGATCATCATTTGCGATACTATGGAAGATATTCTTATTAGTAGCTGGTAAAGGAATATTGCTGAGAGATAATCCTGTATTATTTCTATCATTGAAACTATTGAAGTCTTTGCTTTCGTTAGAAGAAAAATTTGAAAAAGAAAATGCCCCTAATTTTGAATATGAAGCATTATCCAAGATATTAAATCTACTTGATGGGGTATCTACTTCATTATTTGATCTGCTTCTATTTGATTTCTTGAAGAGTGACGATGTGTTAACAGATAAATCCGAAGAGTTTAACAACGATAGTGGTCCATTGATATCAATATCGCAGTCACTCATACTTGAAACTGCAGAATTTTCTGACAACGAAACTTTAAAATGGGATTCAATAGCTTTAAACATCTCCATAAGATTTGTATCAGCCATTGCATTTCCGTTATGATTTTTAGATGCTTTCATGTATAGCCTGTAGTTTTTGAAAAGGCTTACCATGCTTCTCACAATCAAGTTAAGATTTTCATCATTTAAAGTATCAGTAGTTTCTTTCTCACTTGATTGATTATTCTTTCCGTACTCATCATCAATAAGGCCCTTTATTGCCAAGAATGTGAACTCTGGAATCTCTGCAAGTACTGGAAGCTTTATAAATCCAACTTTAAATGATGACGATGTAGGAGATGTGCTTGATCCAATTATTGAGTTTAAGCATCTAAATAGCTGAACCATACTGATATTTTTTAATATAGCTGAAATAGAATTGCTATCGGATGTGTGCTCTAAGGATGAACAAAGCATTGTCGATACTTTCTTTTTAAAATTTTGGGATTTATTTTTTGTCAAAACATTCAAAATGAATTCGCTTTCAATAGAACGTACATTATAGAAGCATTTACCTTTCCTGATATCATCATCATTTCTGATGCTACTCCGTTGGAGTCCACCACCATTGAAATTCTTTTCATGGGTCATTCCTTCAGCTGTGGAATGTCTTCTTAATCTATTATTATGTATACTTTGCTGAGACTCCAGATTTGTATGACTGAACTTAGCAGAAGTATTATTATCATGAATACTTTTGTTGTTAATCAAATCAAGCTCTATTAAAGAAGTAAGATAGCCTTTGTAAAATGGAATTAGATCGCTCTTTTCATTATTCACCAGATATTCCACAAACTTATTGATTCTGAAAGATATGAGCATCTGCAACTGGAAATATAATAAAAGGACTGCAGGATTGTCGTTAGCTTTGGTTTCTTCTGCATCATTGTGCTTTTGGTACCATCTTTTTTGTAAAATTTCAGATAAGCAAGTAAGATTTTCTACTTTTTCCTGAATATTATTTTCACCAAATTCAGATTCTTCCACAGCTGTCAATTGCTTGGAGTGTGAAATTCTCTGCGTAGCTGATCTTTTTGATAAAGATCTTTCTTTGAATATATCAAAAAGATTAATAATATCAAATAGCTCTATGAGTCTAAGGAGTGGTGTTGCCAACAATGTATCTTTCGGAATTTTCAGATGACTATTATTGAGATGATCAATAAAGCTATCGTTTGGTTCATCACTGGAATACTCTGGGCCATCACGTCTACTACAGCTATAATTAGTGGAATAATGGTATGAAAGAAAAGGGACAAGTGGTGATGCCAGAGACATTCTACATCCAATACGTATTTGCAATGTACTACAAAGAATAAAAAAGCTCCAATAAAGGTTCAACATATCAATGTATGTTAAGTTATCAACTAATTCAGATTCAGTTTTCTCGATTAATGTTGATTGGTCAAGTTCAAGATCTTTCTTTTGTTTCTTATAACCTTTCTTCTTTTCATCTAAATTTTTATTAACATAAGCTTTGTTGCTATTACTTGTGACTGCAAATAATTTTGCGGGGCAAATTAATGAGGATTGAAGGAATATGGAATAAATAATAGAAGCCACTTTAGTACATTTTTGTAGCATGTCAACATTTGAATTTGAATAATCAGATTTCTTTGAGAATTCAAAACTAGATGCTTCTGATCTTGATAGGGCAATCTGAAGATAAAGGAGTAAACACTGTAAATAAGAAACATTATTGGACCATTTAAGAGTTGGTAAAGGAGCATCAAAAATTATTGAAGACAAATAAGCAAAGTCATAATTCAATTTGAAAAAAGACGTTGAAGCACCATACGAAGATTCTTGAGAAACTGGTTCAGTTGAGTTATCATTGTTTAAGATAACAGAGTAATTTATGTTTGCAATATAAAGTATAAATAGAAGTTGGATTTTGAAAAGTATCGATTTTCTTTTCAACAACATTAAGTAATGATTTGAAGCTAAGCTATCATAATTATTTGCAAAGTAAGACAAATTGACTTTTGATAAATTTGAATTCTTGAAATTTGCAGTTAAGGGAAGAAATTGCTCTGGATTTGAAATTATTGGAAGAGTGACCTCGGACATCTCTTCATGTTTTTTGTTAATGGAAATGTCTTCATGGTGCTTATCCTGTAATACAATAGTATCATTGGATTTGGACACGCTTAAAGAATTAAGATATGTGGTAATGAGGAGCTGCACGATCTTGAAATTATTCTTATTATGGCTATTACTGGAAAACAAGTACTCAAATTTGGAGTCAACAGAATCTGTGAGTGATTCCAAAGAAGTGAAGCAGGTTGTATCGTTAGTGCTGTTGCTTGCAGCCGTTCGGGTACCACAAACAGAAGGAAACCTATCAATAAGCATTTCCTGTAGTGTTTTGCTGTACCATTCGGACCCAAGCGCAATATTATCTACAACTCTGAACATATGAAGCTCCTTGCTGATGTCGCTATCGGTAGCGACAACCGGCATGTACTTGGAATCGTTGGAGGATGCTTTCTGCATGTTCTCTTTTATGTATGTCACCAACTTCAAGTTTTCATTCTGCAAAGCAACTATGTCTTTCTCCAAGTTCTCTGTATATCCCTTTGGAAAGCTTCTGCGGGTAAGTTTGTCACTCGTCTTGCAAAGATATCCGATCTTCGAGCAGTTCGCACAGCTCGGAAGAGCACCATTGCACTTGATTTTCTTAATACGACAACGATCGCAGGCCTGGCTGATTCTAGAGACTCTGCGGCCGACCGGATCTTTAATGATCTTAGTGTTATTTGTCATGATATTTCAGGGAGTGGCTGTATGTGATAAGGTGCTAGAGTTGGAGAAGAATGTATTAATAAAAGCGGAAAGAGAAAAGGAAAGAAAAGAGAAAGAAAAGAAGAACGGAGCAGAACTAAGGCGAAACAAAAGCAAAAGGAAAATAAAGTAAAGTAAAAGGTCAAGTAAAGTAAAAGGTGAAATAAATCAATCAAAAGGGAAAAGAAAATAAATCAACGAGTGAAAGAAACCAAAAAAAAAAATAAGTAAGAATAAATAGACAGAA